>PVKC010027177.1:0-15840 GCA_004027635.1 Crocidura indochinensis | reverse complement strand
TATATATATATATATATATATATATATATATATATATATATACAATGTTTTAATATATATATATACACACACAAATAGATATAGCTGTTTATTTCATTAAGAGAAAAGGATTTGGGTTTTAGGGAAATGTTTCTATTTGTTAATTGACATTATTCACATATCATTCACATATCATATAATACAAGCAATGAAGAGACAATTTTGTTCAGTAATTGAGTGAAGCACTTCTTTGGAAACAGTTCCTTCCTCTGTCAATGACAATATTGATCATTTATAAGAAAAGGTGGATAACTGAGTAAAACATTAAATACAAACTTCCACAGGCTAGTTGTAAATTAGGAATTTCAGCAACAAGGTTTTCTCACCTAATACTGGTGTATTAATTTCTGTGGAGGCACAGCAAACATGATGCTGAAGAAGAATAAAGAGGGAGTGATTAACACATCTTTAGTAATTGTTCTATGCCAGACTGTTCTAATTTGTCTATTGACTCTGCCTGCTGCTTTCTCTGCAACTCTCATCAGCATCAGCATCAGCCATCCATAGGGGCACAGCTCTGCTGACTAGGGTTCTCAGTTGTAAATTCTGTTAGTCCTCAAGGATATCAAGTCTTCCTCAGGGGGTGGCATTGGCCACCCAAGAACTTTGAATGCTGCTGTGTGTCTTTCTAACCTACTGGTAGAAATAAGTAGATCACACTCTCAGCTACTCTCTTCCTGTGTAAACTATCTGAATTACATTTGACAGATTCTTAATCTCTTTGAAGTAAAGATCTCAGCGTTCCCATTTGTTTTAGTTGACATTGTTTCTGTCATTAGGTGGAAAATTTTAAATAGGTTTCTCAAGTGTTTGCAGATGAGGTAGAGAAAAATGGGATCTTTTTTTTGGTCTATCCCTTTGTTCATCTGCCAGTCTTTGTCAAATCATTTGAAAATGTAGAGGAGGAAATTATCCTCAGTCTAAAAAAAATGAGCTTCAACTGTCAATTTAATTATCCAGATGCAAATTTTTACTTACAAGTGGTTTTCTGGGGCCTATAGATGATCACCACTTATTGTTGTAATGCATCAAAAATTAGCAAACAATGGCCAATAAAATTATGCATACCAAATGCTCTTTTTAATACTCAGAGCATGCACCTGGACTATCATCAAATTTCTCTATGACTAAATATAAGCAATGATTTGTTTATGTAAATGAATTTCCACTAATTCCTTGCAGACTAATCAATGTAAATATTCTGGTATAAAATTATCATAAATTCTTGTTTTATTGACCATTATTGTATTATGTATTTCCAAGAGATATTTTTGATTAACGAAAATTGGACAAATAGAACATTCATTTCATTATACAAAGGTTTTTCATTACACTCATCACATTCTCCATTAGTATTCTCCACATTAGAAACAAAAACATAAATGTATTGAAAATTTACATATTGAAATATGTGACATATTCATTCTGAGATTCATAAACACATACATGTGTGCATACATATTATATAAATATAAATTTAGAGAGATAATCTTCACAAAATATGCTTTCTGATTTTCTTAATACTAAACATTGATATAATAAGAGCTATATCACAGAATTCATTTATTAATATTAAAGATTTAATAGCTCTAAATTTGATTTTTTTCTCTTGATGCATTGTGACTTGAACTAAGACATTGAGCTTTATTTTTCTTTATTTTACTCAGAGGTAACACATTTAATATATATGGGAATTGATGGATATAGGCAAATTATGTATCAATTATTAAAAACATATAGACAATCTATAATAAAGTTAATAAACAAGTTGATAATTATTCAATAAATTTAAACCTTAAACAGCCAAAATACTGTCAATATTTTTCACATAGATTTTTAACATGCATTATAAATAACTTTCAAATTTAAGAAAAATAATTACATACATTAAATATAATTATCACTCTAAAATGTTTTCCCAGTGTTTATTTTATCTTGGAAAAGAACTAAACATCATGAAAACTTCAATATAAGTAGAAAAGTAGTCTCAAACAGTCTTAAATAGAATTAAAAAAAAAACCCTAACATTTCATTTTATTATGCTTCTGAAAATGGCTTCTTACTTTAGGATATCAATAGAAATTAGAAAATAATATCTCATGAACAAATGATGTAAATAACGAATATTATTTGCATGAACATAATGTATTGCTTCACTATTCTGATATTTGGAATTTCTTCTCTTCACTTTTAAAAACTCAAGTACAATCCACAGTACAAACTGTCCATCTATTCTTTTCCTCCTGGAGTTAAGCTGTACTTTGCCCAGCATGAAAGTGTTGGACCATATGTTACTCTCATCTACTGTGAAGTTAAAATTCCTTCTGTTTGAAGTAAAATTATATCAAGAGGAGACCAAACAAAAATCATAATGATTTTTATGCTGGGTATATATAGAAATAAGAATAAAATAGCATGACAGAGAAAACTTAAAATACTGTACTTTATACAAGTTATTTGCTATATTTATATATACATAGTTTCCATAGTAATAGCATTTTACATGAGGACTAGTAGTTTTTCAAATATGTAATTATACCTAAATATGCACCTATATTTTAATACAGTAAACACACGTAGTTCTTTACCAAGAGATATTTATTAACTCAACTTTTTATTTATAGATATATAATAAATTAAAACAAAAAATTTTGAGATGTAAAAACTTATTAAAAGTTGGGTTTTAGACAATACAATGTTTCAGGATCAATCCCACCTTACTATCAACCTCCCTTTTAAAGTTTGGTAAGTTGCACCTTTTTAAGTTTGGTAAGTTGGATCTCATGATTTCATTGCTGTTAACTCTGGCATAGATATATTGTTCTGACCCTTACTAACACTATCAATGCCTTTGTCTCCCTTCATTTCAAATGTGTCATTTGCCTCCCCTACACGCAATTTCTTTCCTTCTCCTCACTATATTCTGGGGCCTAGGTGTTCTTGACAAGCATTATTTAAACCACAGTATTTCTTCATGCAGCTATTCTAAATACCACATAAATGTGATATAATCTTGGGGGGCCAGGCGGTGGCGCTGGAGGTAAGGTGACTGCCTTGCCTGTGTTAACCTAGGATGGACCGTGGTTCAATCCCCCGGTTCCCCATAGGGTCCCCCATGCCTGCCAGGAGGGACTTCTGAGCGAATAGCTAGGAGTAACCCCTGAGCATCACCGGGTGTGGCCCAAAAACCAAAAACAAAAAAAAAGTGATATAATCTTACACCTTACCTTACACTTATTTGTTTTATTTAAATAAAATCTGGATTCAGTGAATTTTATGTTGCAGCAGATTGGGTGATGGCATCAATCCTTATAGCTGTATAGTATTTCATTGTCTATGTACCATATCTTCATTATCTATTCATATGTTGCTGGCTATCTAGGTTGATTTCAACTCTTAGCTATTTTATTAAGTGCTGCAATGAATGGCATTGTGTATACATCCTTTGGGTGTTTGTCTATCCTGGATGTATATACCCAGAATTTATTTAAATTATTATTTATTTTTATTATTATTATTATTATTATTATTATTAATTTAAATGCAGAATTTATGGGCCATATAGAAGTTCAATATTGAGTTTACTGAAAACCCTCTATGCATATTCCATAACATTTGGAAGAGGCAGTATCCCCACCAACAGTGTATAAGAGTTCCTTTTTCACCACATATTCACCAACAAAAATTGCACCTAAATTTTTGGTATGTGCCATTTTTACTGATGTAAGATGGTATCTCTTTGTTGTCTTGATTTGGTTGTACCTTATGATAAGTGATAATGAGCCTTTTTTCATGTGCCTATTGGCTATCTTTTGGTCTTCCTCAAAGAGGTTTCTATTCATTTCTTATTTCCATCTTTTATGATTTTTTTGATTTTTCAAAGTTAACTTTTGCAAATACTATTCATTTATTTATCTGATATATTTAGTGAAAATATTTCTTCAATTCAGTCAGCTGTCTTTTAGTTGTAGCCCATGTTTCTTTTAATATACAGTCTTTTTAGTTAGAAGTAGTTGTTTTTATTTATATTTGTTTCCATAGCACTTAAAACTGGCATCCTATTGTTGAAAGTCTAGGTCTTGGGTTATTTTGCCTATGTTTTTCTAAATATACTGTATTGATTCAGGCCTGATCTCAAGGTCTTTATCCATTTTTGCATTGACTTTTGTGTAAGGTGTGAGATATACATGAGTTTTGTCACTGGATATTCAACACTGACACATTAATTTGAAAGTTAGTCTTTGTTCACATACCGTGCTGTTGTGATCACTGTGGCTTTGTTGTAGAGCTTCAAGCTAGAAAATGAGACAGCTCCCAGTTTCTCGATTTTAAACTGTTTTAGCTATATGTTTCCAGAACTCTGTCTGTTACTTCTAGGTTCTCTAGAGTTACTTAACACAGTTGTTCTTATTAAGCTCTCAAAATGTCTCGATTTTTTGGAGTCTCATTGTAATTTTTCATCATTAATTTATATTTGTTTTTTTTTGAGTAATTTGTGATACTTACCAATAGTTTTTCAATGTTTTTTCTTTCAGAAAACAAGCAACAGATTTCTTTGATTCCTGAATTGCATTGTTATTATAATTTCTTTTCTCCTACTTGTGTTTGGCCTCCTTTGTTGTGGGTTTTCCATCTACTTAATGTACGCCTTTAGGTTGTTGATTTTATTGTTTCTTCTTTATTTATGTTGTCCTGTATTGCTATGAGTTTCCACAAACTACTGCTTTTGCTGTATCCCAGGATCTTGGTAACTTTTTTATGCATTATTTTTTATCTCAAGGAATATATTTCATCCTTGATTCCTTCTGTGATTCAGCTGTTATTAAACAGTATGCTGTTCAGTCTCCAAGTGTTAGAGTTTCTCCGCATCTAATCCATCTCTAACTCTGTGCTTGGTATTATCCTTATAGTTGTGAATATTTTTTATTTTAAATATTTCTTAAGTGTCCTATATTCTATAGAATATCTCATGTGCACTAAAGAAGAATGTATATTCAGCATTTTTGAGAATGGAAGACCCTGAATAAATTGATTGAGACCAGTCTTCTAGTTTTTAAATGTAGTGCTATTATGTCCGAATGAATATATCCAGTAATAAAAGTGGCATACTGAAATCTCCCAGTATTATCATTTTCACCCATGTGTTTCTATAGTTTTGTGAAAAAAAAATCCTGATATTCGATGCTGACCCAACATTTGGGTGGATATATTAATTAGAATTATTACTTCTTGGTCTGTTCTCCTGATAAATGAATAGTACCCATCCTTATCTCCACATTCTTGAGGTTAAATGCAGTTTAGCCTGATATACATATGGCTTTTTTTGACTTTTTTTTTCAATGCTGGCTTTCAATCAACTTGTCTTACATTTCATCTATATGATTTCCCCTGTATTATTCTGCTACTATGGTCTGCTAGCATGTGCTTTAGTTTCTTTAATCCCATTTGTATAAATTCTCTCATCTTCTGAGAGAATTCTTTGAGTTGGTTGAATTGTTCATCTAATGATTGCTTAATTTCAATATTTAGAGTCTCCTTGATTTTTGTTGTTAAAAGCATTAAGTGCTTATTTTTCTTTCTTCATCTACAAAGCTAAGATATTTTGTTGGATTGAAGATTTTCCTAGTTTTCTCCCTCTGTCCGCTCCTGCATTTGTCCTCAACAGTTTCCCATTATTCTTTGCATTTTAGGGTTGGAATGGTAGCATTTAAGTTTCTTGTTACTTATAAAAGCAATGTATTAATTTATTATTCAAAAGATGACTACTAATACAACTGCCTTATATTTTCAAAGGCATATAGGGTTATTTGAATATGATAAAAAATTTGCCAGTTAATTGCTTGGTTCGATCAACTGAATTCTTGTCTGAGAGAATGAGTGTTAGGAACAACCTATAAATAACATATTTAAATCATAATGTTTTGCATGATGCATTAATGTCTTATCATTTTCTGAAAAAGAAGGCAGAAACATGTAAGGATGGGTAATAGATAAGCTGAGAGCTTTGGGAAGAGGAGCAGCAGGTAGCCTTGGAAGGCTGGCAAATTCAGGTTTAGCTCAAGTACTACAAGTCTCTATTCTTGGATAATGCACAAGAAACAGAAGGGCAGATGAATATTAGAGCTGGCAACTAGTTTGGACTGGGGTCCGGGAGATAGCATGGAGGTAAAGCATTTGCCTTTCATGCAAAAAGGTCATCGGTTAGAATCCCAGTGCCCCATATAGTCCCCTGTGCCTGCCAGGAGCAATTTCTGAGCATGGAGCCAGGAGTAACCCCTGAGCACTGCCGGGTGTGACCCAAAAAAATAAAACAAAAACAAATAAACAAACAAAAAAAACTAGTTTGGCCTAGAGCTTGGGAATTGGAGCATTTGCTGGTTGTATTGGGAGCTTGAGGGATCATGGTAGCTTTTTTTTTTAAATTTTTTTATTTAAACAACTTTGATTTAAAAAGTTATGCGTAGTTGAGTTTTAGAAATATAGTATTTCAGGACCAATCCTGGCTCCAAAATAGAGTGAGAAGAAATGTAAGATTTTTAAAAATGTGCTCTTTATAGTGATACTTGAATAAGTACAAAGTACAGGTTTTATAAGAACACATATGTTTAAAAAATATTCTTAATGGGGCTGAGGTAATAGCACAGTAAGTAGGGCATTTTTCTTACATGCAGTAGGACCAGGTTCTATCCCCAGCATACTATATAGTCTCCTAAACCGGCTAGAATTTATTTCTGAGCCCTGAGCCAGGAATAATCACCAGGTGTATCTCCAAAACAAACAAAAAATAATATTCTTAAAATCATTTAACAAAAAATTGATCCAACAGAAATTTACAAATTGTTGTCATTGGTTTTACTCCAACAATTAATAGATATTTTCTTTTTAAATCTTATACATTATTTATTTTAGGCTCTTAAGAATTAGAATTGATACTCTTCTGAGGGCTTATAATGGGTTTAGAAAGGATGACAAACTGAAAACTTTGGGTAAATATATTCACTTGTTGGAACTGAAAAATATTATGTTGCAGACAATATTTCCTTAGGAAGTTTGCAAAGGAAGCCATTGGGCATGAAATGTATAATTATAGTTCATCTTTCCACAAATGTTCCTAGGCATAATCTACTAGAAAGCTTTTGTCCTTTGCAAAGTAAATGTTGGGTTTTAATGGACAAAAAATGCTTAAATTTAGTAGAGGGAAATATAAATAATCCTTTATAGGTTGATAGATATCACAAGAAAAAAATGTAAAGCCACAAGTAGCGTACATTCAAAACACAATGCAATGGTTTTACAAAGATAATATAGGGATTTAGATATTTGTTTTGCATGAATCAACTTGGTTTTAGTCCCTGACACTACAAATGGGCCCCTGACACTGCAAGGACTGATCTCTGAGCACTGATCTTGGAGTAAGCTCTGGGAACAGCCACAGCCAGATGGGATCTAATATCTGCATTCCTATCTATCAAAAAACATATGCAGATTTTGATGATTTTTGCAAGTTTTTAATGTGTTTTGTTATATTGTTTATTTTATTAGCTTAACTTTATTTTTACAATGCTGTTCATGACAAACTACTCATATATCATTTTTTATTTGCAGAGTTTTGTGTAACCTCTCTAATTTCTTTTGTGTCTGACCTACATTCAAACATAACATTGAGTTCACATATCAACCATCATATATCAGCACAATTGTCTCTGAAAATCACAGTTCATAATGCTGCTGTCATAGGATTAAATGAGCTTGATGAGGTTGAGGAAAAGGAATCCTCAAGTGAAGTTCACTTTGCACAACTATGCAGTTTTTTAAATCCCTCACATGGGATGACACAATTACATCAAAAAGAAATATAATAACTAATTATTAGTTGGTCTGTGCCACTCCTAAAAATTCAGAGACTGAAATATGTGCTCATTTTTCTTATAGGTATATAGACTTATGTTGAATGATCATGAAACTGTTGAGTTGAATGACTATCTAATAACACAATTTAACTTCCTTGA
This sequence comes from Crocidura indochinensis, assembly GCA_004027635.1. Taxonomy (NCBI): domain Eukaryota; kingdom Metazoa; phylum Chordata; class Mammalia; order Eulipotyphla; family Soricidae; genus Crocidura; species Crocidura indochinensis. The sequence continues at coordinate 7,792 of PVKC010027177.1, read as the reverse complement.
AAGAGAGATATCATAGTGCATTACATATGCTGGTGGACACCAGTTTAGTCCTGGCACCATATATATCTCCCTAATACTGCAAGGATTGACCTCTGACCTTAGAGATAAAAATAAAAGTACTAATCATTGCTCTACTTGAGCCCAAAACAAAACAAAGAAAACCTAAGACTATGAAAGACTCATACCAAATAGTTAAAATATAAAATGAAATAATGGGAATAATGATCAAATATATTTTTCAGCCTTCCATGGAACTACAAATGGCACAATTTTCTTTCTAGCAAATTTAGTACAAAACTATTTGCAACACAGCTGATCCTATCATTTTATTAATTTTATCCTATAAAACATGGAATAAAATATCAAAAAATTTGAATAAAGCTAGCCAACAGAATCATTAAAAATAGTTAATTGGGGCCCGGGAGATAGCATGGAGGTAAGGCGTTTGCCTTTCATGCAAAAGGTCATCGGTTCGAATCCCGGTGCCCCATATGGTCCCCCGTGCCTGCCAGGAGCAATTTCTGAGCATGGAGCCAGGATAACCCCTGAGCACTGCCGGGTGTGACCCAAAAACCAAAAAAAAAAAAAAAAGTTAATTATTGCTCTATTAAAACACGGAGTTGGAACAGTATGTCTTTGTTTTGAGGTTGCCAGCTACACCAGCTGTGCTTGGAGTTTACTCCCAGCTCTGTGCTTAGGGACCTTAGGTCAGCCACTTGCAAGGCAAGTGCCTTATGTGTAGTACTACCTTTCTGGCTCCAGCCTCATTTATTAGGCAGTCAATTAATAGAATCATTCAGCAAAGTGTATGTTGTGCTTCAAATGTTCTATTGTCTTCCCTTTTCACTTACAATAAAATGCGAAAATTAGTGAAATGGGATACATTTTACTCTGTGTTGACTACTTAAGGCCATATGCTTATTTTATACAGAGTGATAGGGTGTCCTGATCTCTTAAGAAACACTATACTAGAAAAATTGTAATCTGTAAACAAATTCACAAAAGCAGTGAGAGTGAGCAAAATATAACTCAAATTTAAGAAATTTGGAGTCATTAATGTTTTAAGGTTAGGCACAAACAGTGGAGAGTCAACTTTGAGCACTAATACAGTTTTCATTCTACTTTACTTTGGATCCCTATTAAGATCTCATTTACAATGTTCGTTGTTTTCCAGATATAGTCATTCTGAGAATTGCCTTCCACTTTCCAAGATGCTAGCAAAAGCAATGCCTTTGCAATGTACCTTCAGGGCATGCACTGCTAGGTAAGGGGAGATGACTGTTTTGATTTTATAATGACATAAAATCATTTGAAGATATTTCATAATTTTTTTCATTCTACTTTATACATAGAAAATTAGATTGACCTAAGTTTAACTCTTTGGAGAATTGAATTTTCAAACCTAACCTTGGCCAGCAATAAATTCAAGATATTTCATCTTTTTCACTCCATATAAAATGTTTTGTTCCATGGTTAAAGAAGAAACATTTTACTTTTTCTGTCTTCTAAGTATAAAGTATCATTAATGGGAAAAATACTCTTAATATCTGTTTTAATGTCTACAGACATTTTTATATCACATGTTAAAACATTTTAGTAATATATTTTGAGTTATTAATAGTTACTTGTTATTAGAGCTATATTTGTCTTACAATTCATGGCATTAAGTTTATTAATAAAATAAAATATATAATTGTTTTACTGATGATTTTAAATGAAATTTTAATTCATATTATTGAATGTCAGATGTTGCCACTTTGCAACAAAAACATAAAATCTGTCAATCTAATATAGCAAACCTATATTTATGACTATTTATGCACAATTCACTTTATTAATTTGTTTGCTTGAAACATTTGGGGGACAAGTAAGGGGAAAATTATGCTCAGAAGTTCACTGAGCTTACTCTTGAGTGTGCTCAGAGATCATTTCTTGAGATTAGAGAGATCATAGAATTGAATACAGGAATTGAAAACAGGTCTGTCATATAAGTAAGGCAAGTATCATACCATTTGTCTGGCCCCAAAATTCACTTTACAATTAAAATATTTTTAAAAAATTAAAAAATACTTAAGCTCATTATTATTTGGCATGTTATATCTTTAATTGTGGCTATATTATTAGTAGTTAATAATAAAATTATCATAATGTTCAAACATTTATTTTTTTAACTTTTTTGGGGGGGTTCACACCCAGCAGTGCTCAGGGGTACTACTGGCTCCATGCTCAGAAATTGCAGTGCTCAGGGGTACTACTGACTCCATGCTCAGAAATTGCTCCTGGCAGGCACGGGGGACCATATGGGGCACTGGGATTCAAACCGATGACCTTTTGCATGAGAGGCAAATGCCTTACCTCTATGCTATCTCCCGGGCCCTATTTTTTTAACTTTTATTGTAAACAAATGAATTACTAGTTCTTCACAGTAATATTTAAAGTACATAGTGACAATGAATAAGGGGCATTCCCACCATCATTGTTATCTTCTCTCCTCCCCAGTTTCCAGGATGCATCCCCTATCTCCCTCATTTGCCCCCTGAACTGCTAGTGTCACTGCTCTTCTCTTTGTATAGCTTGTTATAGATTGGGTATCAATTCTTTTGTCATTGACTTTAGGTTTGGTGTTTAAGTCTGATCATTTTTTATTTCTACTCAATGATCTTAGAACTATTTGGTCCTAGTATCATCCATTTATTTCCCCCTCAATTTATGAAGCAGAACAAGATGATTCAAGTTATGTGGTTCTGTTTGGAAAAAAAAAAAGGGAAAGAAAAGAAAAAAGAGAAAAAACCTGGGAGGAATTTGTCTAGAGGTCATAAATATCAATTCACAGGAAGAGAGCTAGAAAAAAGAAGAAAAACATTAAAAAAGAAACAAAACACAACAAAATAAAAAACATGCAGAAAAAACAAACTACAATAAAGCACAACAGCAACAAAGGGGGAAAAAGAGGAAGGAGGGCTCGTTTGGCAAGGTTTTGTGCTTTTTTTTTTCCTTCCTTTTTAAAAAAATTTTTAGTAGGTACAATAAGTATTGAAGAAATTAGAAAGGAAATTCCCTTGGCTTAAGAGATACCGCCATTAAAGTATACTGTCATTGGAATAACTACAGTCTCTGTATTGCTCATTTTCACAACCGAAGGTCTTTTTGTGGTGACAGGAAACTTTCCGCTCAGTTGTGGATGATAAAATCAGGGCTCTGTAACTAGAGTACTTGGTATATTCACATCATCGGATGAAGCCTACAATAGATTCTTTCTTTATGGTTCTAGAAGTCCTGTTCCTTCACTGTTGTTGTGATCAATCTTCTATAAATAGTGGTTTTTGGTTTATGCACAGACCCTAGGCAGAAACCAAGGATAGAATCTTTCATTATGGTTCCAGAAGATCTGCTCTGTCGCAGTTGTCAGAGTCAGACCTCTGGAATTAAGATCTTTGTTATTGTACAAACCCTAGGTTGATACCTAAGCTAGGGTCTTTCTCATTGGTCCCGGGATAATTTCTGTCCAGTCATGGTTGTCAAAGTCAGTCTTCTGCAGCTGACAATCTTGGTTTTTGCACAGATCAAAGGATGACGTGTCTTCTGATTTCATCTTACGGTTTGGTTAGGTGATGAGATAAGAAAACCTGCTCTTAATCAAGTTGTTGCCCTTTCTTCCTTGTCAGGAAGTCATATCAAAATGGGTGCATGTGGGTGCTAGTGCTTTAATAGGAATCTCCCAGGGGTAGTTTGGTTCCTGGTGCTGTTGCAGAGAACTTTGTCGGTTTTATGCAGAGTTTGGATTGAACGGTTGCTGTCTGATCACATGGAGTCTAAGTTGGGTTCATTTGACACATGTTAAGGTTGGGAGGTGCTCCTGTATTATAAAATATTGTTTCTATACATAAAGTTTCCCCTTCTTTTAGTATGCCTTTGCAAACAGGAAAGGTGCCCTATTATACTGCTGGTGCATTTGGGGATAAGAATGACAGTCTACACAATCTCTGTGCCTTAGTTTTGACCTGAGCTCTTATCCTAGGCAAGACTATTTCTTGTAGGTTTTTTTTTTTTTTTTTTGGTTTTTGGGCCACACCCAGTGACGCTCAGGGGTTACTCCTGGCTATGCTCTCAGAAGTCTCTCCTGGCGTGGGGGACAATATGGGAAACCAGGGGATCGAACCACGGTCCGACCTAGGCTAGCACAGGCAAAGGCAGGCACCTTACCTCTTACGCCACGGCCCGGCCCCTTCTTGTAGGTTTTTGTACCACGTAGAACTTAAACAGGTGAAGTTAGGGAAAAATTATATATGAATAAAATAAATAAATAAAAATAAAAATATAATTAAAGAAAAAAGTGACATAAGAGGGTACCTTACATTTGGGACTAAACAGACTAAGAGATATTATTATAGAGGTACTACATATATATAGAAAATATAGGCTGCCCCACTATGTCTTTTGAGATATTCTAGTGGGGGGTGAAATCCAGGGCACATTTTCATCACACGTCATTGTCTTGTTGAGTTTGAGAAATGATATGTAGCAGAAAGGGATTAGGTAGTGTTCTTGAGCCTGGGATTCTTCTAGAGCTGAATTCAGTAGCATGCATCAGTTCACATTTGGGGAAGTGAGAAGAAGGGTCACAAAGTATGTGTCAGCAAGAGTGTTGTTTTATAGCTTTTTTGCTGGGGCAGGAGATGTAGGAATGAGAATGTGTCCTTTCACTTTTGAGAGCTGGGTGGTGGCTTATTGGGACAAGAGGTCTTCTCTGTATCTAATAAATTAAGAACTGAGAATAAAAAAGGTCAAATAAGGAGGAATATTGGATCAGGATTTGGATAAAGGGATAGTAGGAATTCTGAAGGGAGTAAAGAGGGATAATATGTAAGAGGGGCTATATATACTTTAGGTATGGATTGCTTACTTTTTAGATTCAGCAGAGAGGAGGCCACTGTCTACAAACTCATGTTCACATAGAGACAAACATTAGGGATCTATTCTTAAGTTGACATATGGAGGCCTGGCCCTCATAGGATCAGTCTGAGCTTTTTAGAAATAGTTAAATTTGGAGATTATTTCCATTTTAGTTATGTTAATCCTGCCAATCCATGAGCAGGTTTTGTGTTTCCATTTCCTTGTGTCCACTCTTATTTCTTGGAGCAGAGTTTTATAGTTTTCTTTGTATAGGACAGACAATTTGATAAAGAAGAAATACAAATGGCCAAAGGGCACATGAAAAAATAATCCACATCACTAATCATCAGGGAGATGCAAATAAAATCTACTCTGAGGTATCACCTCACACTACAGAGATTGGCATACATCACAAAGAATGAGAACAAGCAGTGTTGGTGGGGATATGGAGAGAAAGGAACTCTTATCCATTGCTGTTTAGAATGCCATCTAGTTCAACCTTTATAGAAAGCAATATGGAAATTCCTCCAAAAAACTGGAAATTGAGCTCCCATATGACCCAGCTATACCACTCCTAGGAATATACCCCAGGAACCTAAAAATACAATACAAAAATCCCTTCCTTACACCTATATTCATTGCAGCACTATTTACCATAGCAAGACTCTGGATACAACCAAGATACCCTTCAACAGATGAATGGCTAAAGAAAGTGTGATACATATACACAATGGAATATTATGCAGCCATCAGGAGAGATAAAGTCATGAAATTTTCCTATAAATGGAAGCACATGGAATCTATTATACTGAATGAAATAAGTCAGAGAGAGAGAGAGAAAGAAGCAGAATGATCTCAATCATCTATGGGTTTTAAGAAAAATGAAAGACATTCTTGCAATAATTTTCATAGACAAAAGAGAGGAGGACTGTACATTACAGCCCACTTCATGAGCCTCACCACATAGTGTGATGAGTTTAGTTAGAGAAATAATGACATTGTGAAATATACTAACAATGAGAATGTATTAGGGAAATAGAAAGCCTATCTAGAGTACAAGTTGGGGCAGATGGGGAGGAGGGATATTTGGGACATTGGTGGTGGAAATGTTGCACTGGTGATGGGGGTATGTCCTCTTATATGACTGAACCCCAACCACAACCATGTTTCTAACCAAGTTGTTTAAATAAAAAGTATTATAAAATAATTGAATTAAGAAATGATAAATAATTAGTTAAGATATATATTAGGAGAGAAAGAAAGGAAAACCAACTGATAAGAGATAAAAGAAAAATAAGTAAATACAGCAAAAATAGGTTTTAAAAAATGAGCTAGTGCATTGGATGGATAGAAAAGGATTTGTGTTGCCCCACTTCCACTTGATTTGAACACTTCTCCTCACTATATGCTAACACCTAAGGTTCTTGGTTTTTCTACACTTTTGATCATTATATTAGTTCATGGAGTATTATATATATGGCATATATTATAAATACCTCAGATATGTACTATCATTCTCTATTTATCCTTCTTCTTCTGGCTTACTTCATTTAACATAATATTTTCTAGATTCATCCATGTTGCTGCAAATCCATGATTGTATCATTAAACACTTATTTTAGAAATTATTTTAAAAGTCATAATTTATCACATCAAGGCTTTTATGAAACACTTCTAATTAAATATTGTGAGATAAGAATAGTTATTATTTTTTCTTTTATCATGAGAAAAATAGAAAGTAGAGACTATGAAATAAACCACAAAAGTTTTTATTTTGTAATTATATATTTTAAAGGCATTTTTACATTTTATAGGATATTAATTCTATTGATATTTAATATTTTAAACTTTTAAAAGATAAGTTAATGTCTTTATTCCAATACCATGTTGTTTTGATAACTATTGCTTTGTAGTACAGTAACCTCATTTAAAAATGGGGGAGGAGTAATGAACAGGCATTTCCTCAAAGAAGAAATACAAATGGCCAAAAGACACATGAAAAAAATGCTCCACATCACTAATCATCAGGGCGATGCAAATCAAAGCTACAATGAGGTATCATCTCACACCACAGAGACTGGCACACATCACAAAGAACAAGAACGGTCAGTGCTAGAGGGGATGTGGAGAGAAAGGAACTCTTATTCACTGCTGGCGGGAAAGGCGTCTAGTACAGCCCATGGAAAACAATATAGAAATTCCTCAAAAAAATAGAAATTGAGTTCCCATTTGATCCAGCTATTCCACTTCTAGGGACATAACCTAGGGACACAAAAATACAATACAAAAATTCCTTCCTCACACCCATATTAATTGTAGTGCTATTTACAATAGCCGGACTCTGGAAACAACCAAGTTGCCCTTCAGTAGATGAATGGCTATAGAAACTGTGTTACATATACACAATGGAATATTGTGCAGCTATCAGGAGAGATGAAGTCATGAAATTTTTATATATATATATATATATATATATATATATATATATATATATATATATATATATATATATGAATTCTATTATGCTGAGTGAATTACGTCAGAGGGCAAGATATAGAGAATAATTTCACTCATCTATGGGTTTTAAGAAAAATTAAAAACATTACTGTAATAAGTTCCAGAGAAAATAGAGTTAAGGGCTGGAATGGCTGGAAGGACTTGCTCACAATTTGAAGCTCACCATAAAGAGTGGTGAGTGCTCTTAGGGAAACAACTACACTAACAACTAGCATGACAATGTTAAAGAATGAAAAAGGTAGAATGCTTGTCTTGAAAACAGGAAGGGGCAGAGGAGGAGGGGAGCATTTTTGGTGGGAATGTTGCACAGATTAAGGGAGAGTATTCTGTTTATGACTGAAACCCAACTACAAACATGCTTGCAATCATGGTGCTTAAAAAA
>PVKC010027175.1:0-15857 GCA_004027635.1 Crocidura indochinensis | reverse complement strand
AAAAAAAAAAGATAAAATACACTTGAAAAAATGCTCTGTAACAATAATTATCAGGGAGATGCAAATAAAAACAAGAAGATATCCTTTCACACCAGAGAGACTCAAATATCAAAAATATCAAAAACAGCCAGTGCTGGCATGGATGTGGGGATAAAGGAATTCTCTCTCACTACTGATGGAAATGTTGAGTCCAGCCATTTTAGAAAATAATAATAGACATTACTAAAAAATCTAGGAATTGAGCTTCCATTTGATCCAGCAACTTCAGTTCTTTGAATATACCCCCATGGCCTAAAAACAAAATATAGAAAAGAAACTTGCACCTTTATTTTCTGTGCACAATATATATATACATATATATATATACATACATACATACATACATACATACATACATACATATATATCAAAAATCTGGAAATAACCTGAGTCCAAGAACAGATGACTGGATAAAGAATCCCTGGTATATATACACAGTGGTATATCACTCAGTCATTAGAAAATATAAAGACATTTAATTTGCTGCTTTATAGGGGACCATGTAAATTATCATACTGAGTGAAGTTAATCAGAAAGAGAGAAAGAGAGAGAGAGAGACTATGAAAGAATGATCTCTCAGCTATCCAGCATATGAAGTCACATTGTGAAATAATAAGTGCCCAAAGAAAAATGGAACAAAGCACATGAGAACTGGATTTAATAGGAAAACCACTCGAGGGACTTTGGTGATAAGACAGGGAGAGAAAAGTGGCTATGGTAGAGGGGAGCATTCAATCATCAGCAGGAGAAGATGCTGAAAGTTAATAAAGTGTTATATATGAAACTCTATCAACAGCAGTACTGTAAACCACAGTGCAAAGGTTTTTTTTTTAAAGTGCTCTCATAAGCAGATTGTTGGATAGGAGACAAATAGAGTGGGTTGAGGGATTGATGGATAGAAATGGACTATAGTGAAAATATAAGTGTTGAAATATTGTACACCTAAAACCAAATCATAAATAACTTGTGTTTGGGGGTGTCACATCCGTGATGTTTAAATTAAAAAAATTAAATAAATTGAGAGAAAGAGGTATATTTTATTCCTCTATAAGCTCGTTAAAGACCTTTGATTTAAATCTTCGAGTACTATTGCAATGTGTTTATTTTACTGAAAAGTTCTATGTTCTGAACCTATTTGTTCCTAGAGTTGAATATCTTCCCACTCCACTAGAATTCCAAAATTTTAGGGCATTTTATTATATACATTACTGTGTGTTTTTTCTGTGTTCAACAATTGTTCATATCACAGTTCTAACTAGAAGCAACACTAGTTAGAAACTAGTTAGCAACAGTAGATTCTCTTTCATTGTCTCCCCTTTTCCCATCTTCCTTTGCCATTTCCACATATATTTTTAGGGTTGAGCATTTTAAAACTCTTCAGTGGTATAAAACTATGATGTCTTAAAGGTCCATAATTATATTTTCCATCTTTGAATATGCAAAAGCACTTATACACAAATATTTGTTTAGAAAGGTCTCATTAATTTTTTTAGTGAATAAATGAAGGAATGAATACCAGATCCTTGTGCTTTAATGCGATAGCTAGCAGCCTATTTCCTTTGCACCCCTTTGAGAAGGTGAAGAGCTAATTTGCACTTCTTTGACATTTGGAAATCTGATAGGTAAAATTCTGAGTTTCTTTGAAATTTGTATACTGTGACAAAGTATCCCTGAAAACAGTAAATTTCTAATTTCATTTGCCCTGTTCCCTTGAAGCTGATTGAAGTTGTAAGCAAGTTGTCTGCCCATTCATAATGAACCTTTTTTTTATTCATCAATATCATTCTCTGAAGTAGCACATTTTTATCACTCTATGAAGACAGAAATTTTTCTCAAAAGTGGAGTTCCATGTATTGAATTACATGTTTCAAGAATTAATCCAAAAAAAAAAAACAAAAAAAAAATAAAAAAAAGAATTAATCCATAATTACTAATGAAATGGCATGGGAGTATGAGTCAGATATGAGTAGCAATGAAACCATGATTCATCTCATTTAGAAACAATGTCAGTTATCTGAATGGCACAGAAGAACAACATTACACAAAAAGATGTCTGCATTTACCATCTATTTACAATATATACACATTTCAAATGTAGAATGTATTGGTGGTTTGATTCACAAAATTGAAGAGAAACTGCTCAATCTAGGACTGGAGTGATAGAATAGCGGGTAGGGCATTACTTTGTACATGGCAGACCCAGCTTCCATCCTGGTATCCAATATGGTTCCACAAGCAATTTCTATGCACAGAACCAGGAGTAACCAAGTGTCTGCGGGTATTATTAAGCTTCTTAATAACAGATTATTTATCTTGCAATATTAAAAATTTTTATAATAAAATGATATATATTGAGCTAATTTCTATTTGAAATAGAGTTAATTTTGAACAGCATTTTATATAACCCTCCCCAAAAACAAATAAAAAAAAACAAAAAAATCTGCTCGTTCTTAAAATCTACCAACATAATTTGGGTAAAATAATGAAGAAATAAACTTATTGAGAAACAATTAGAAAATATTATACTTGATTAAAAAAAGAAGCATATGCCACATAAATGCTCAAGTAGTGACATCTAAAGTTATAAAATAAGTTACTATATATAAATGAAACACCACAGAGACATGATACAGGGTTTACAGAAACAAAATATATTAATGCTATGTCAGAGAGACAGCATGGAGCTTAGGACACTTGCCTTGCCTGTAGTTTAATTTCTGGCACATCATATGTCCCCAGGTACTTCTGGAATAATACCCTAAAACAGACCAGACAGTTCCTGAACCCTATCAATTGTGGTACCACCCAACATATGATGTTATTAATGATTTAAATTTATTGTAATTTATCATTAATTTGTTTTAGGGCTGTTGGTGTTTGGGGCAATTCCTGTCTCTATTTGAAATAGTAACACCTGGAGATGTTCTAACCTGAGTGCCAGGTTTGAATCAAGATCCAAACCACATGTAGCCCAAGCTTCTTAAAAACAGACTTTTTATCTTGCAATATTAAAATTTTATAATAAAATGATGTGTTATTGAGCTATATATATATATTGGTTTTTGGATCACACCTGGCAGTGCTCAGGGGTTACTCCTGACTCCATGCTCAGAAATTGCTCCTGGCAGGCACGGAGGACCATATGGGGCACCGGGATTCGAACTGATGACCTTTTGCATGAAAGGCAAACGCCTTACCTCCATGCTATCTCCCAGGCCCCGAGCTAATTTATATTTTAAGTAGAGTTAGATTTATATGAAGCCATTATATTAAAAATAAAATTGGTTTTCACAAAATATATTTGATAACAGAGAAAACTGAAATAACATTAAAATGTTTTTAAAGAGTTGGGGTTTGGGATCCAGAAAGATACTACAATGGGTAAGGCACTAATTGTACATGTATCAATCTAGTTTTCCACCACTCAACACTACATACAGTCCCCCAAATCCCACCAGAAGTAATTCCTGAGCATAAAGTTAGAAGTAGTAGGCACTGAGCCCATCTACCAAAACCCAGACAGGTGTAGTCACAAATCAAAAACTAATAGTAATAAAATAAATCAGAGAGTTTGTTTTCGGAAACACAATTTGGAATTTATTAAAAATTTTATGAGTGTTTGGAAGCATCCAAAGTTTTATAATGAAATACTTCATTTATTCAAATGTCTAAGAAATCAATAATAGTCTTCAATGAAAGCACTCAAATTCATCTTAATTTTAGCTTCACTAATTCTCTATTCTCTTAAAAACATATTTGCTGTTTGAAATGCCTTATATTAGGCAGTATGGTGAGAAAAATTAAAAGATATACAAACACATTTTCTGACTTATGTACAATATTTGAATGTCAAAATATCTACATTTAAGCATGGCAATGCCGTATGATTGTGTAGATGAGCACAATTGTATGAATTTTAATAAATGATTCTAAGAAAGAGCATCCAATTATATCATTGTGTAGATGAACACAATTGTAAATATTTTATTAATTGAATCCAAGAAGAGCATCCAATTATAAGATGTGTTTCAGATATCTACCTTAAGGATTTAGGCCCAGATCAACTTCAGATGTAGTGAAAAATGTCACAAAGGCATAGCAATTTTCAGAAATTAAAGAGAATAGTGTGTTATTACAATGTAGTATAGTTGTTTACTTGGAAAAAAATCAATCCACTACTTTTATAGACAAGATAAGTGACCACAACCTGACTTTACACTGACCCCCTTTCTGCTTTGTTCCCCAAAATAAAAAATACACCATAATTGGCTGGTGACACACATTAAGTCATATGGCAGTGAGGAAGTTCTAAGCTAAGTCAGAAGAGGCCATGACAGTACAATGGACTCAAATCCACAATGGTACCTCTAAACTTCAAGAAAAATATCAGAGAATTAAAAAATGAATTTACATGTTGGGAAAACATCTAGGTATTTCCATACGACTACAAAAGATAAGAAGCCAAGATCAGAAAAAAATATGTGATCTAATATAAAATAGGATTGATTTTATACATAGAAAGAGCGGTCACATGTCTATCTCCTACCACAGGTGAAGTACAAATCCTTCCAAAGCAGAAATTAAAATAATCCAGAGGTCAGAACGTTTTTGTCTTTCTTGAGTTGTCAAAAAATAGTGAGAAGCAAAGAAAGGAGGAAAAGGTAACACACTCAGGTTAGTAGGTCACTGCTCTATTCATCTACTTAAATTTAGATCATCATGAAAAGTTGCAATTTCTTAGTAACTCCACATTTATTTATTTCAATAAAATAGAACAATAAAATAGAGTCTTTTTTACTTGGTTTTACTTCCTCTTCAATGTTCAGTCTGTACCTGCAGTATTCTCTTTTATGGAAAGTATATAAGGTGGAAGGTTAGTTGAGTAACTTAAAGGAAAGAGATCACTTGACTAGAAGCAACAACAAAAAAGTCTTCAAAGAGGTGGAACTGGCACTGCCTAAATGATAGGATGCATTTAAAACTAGATGAAAACCAAGAGTTATAAGTGTCATAAAACTCAAGAACAAATCATTGCTATTTTTCAACAAAGGGCATCATAGGCTTTGAAAAAGAATTATTGTTTTGAGATTATCCTTAAGTCTTTCTCCCTTACACAAAACACACACACACACACACACACACACACACACACAAATACACACACACTGTCTTCAACTCTGGGACCACCCTGGCTGGTCTCAGGGATTATTTTTGTCTCTGTGCTAGGAATAACTCCTGAAGAAAGTGGTGGATAAAACATAGGGTCAGATATTAAACACAGGCCATCATATACAAGGAAAGAACCCTACTGACTATACTATTTCACCAGCCTCCCTTTCTGGTCTCTTTTAAAAATGAATTTAAAATGTAAATATAGCATGAATATTTAAATATCTATGCTTTGTCTCATAAATAGTAATTACCACTAAAGACATTTTTTTTGCTTCTAACTAGCTTTACAGTATGATGCCTTGGGTGTTGCAGACATGCTACATGCTTGTTATATTGAAAGTTAAAGTCATGTTTTATTAATTTATGTTAACATCACACTGAAGGCGTTTAAAAATCTGTGCATCTAATATGGATAGGGTTTTGTTATTTTTAGTAACAATTTCCTAATATAATTTTACTTTTTTTATCTGAGAGGATTTGATGTTAGGAACATAAAATAAGAAACTACAGAACCAAATAATTTTGGAGAATAAAATGCTCTTTTGCTTTTCCTGCTAACTTTTCTAATCACAAGCCAAGTGTTAATTGTGTATACAATATTCAGTAAACTCACTTTTCAGTCTATAGTATGAAGTCACAAGGATTAAAAAATATCAGTATAAATAATTACATACTCTTCAATTCTCTCACCTGATAATACCGCTACATAAAGAAATACCTTGCATCTATCTTAATGTCCAAAGGAGATATAAAAACATTGTGGTATCAGAATGAGGGCAATCCAAGTGTTGAAAGCATCCAGAAAGCCATTCTACTGAGATGTGTTACTTCTTTGCTGTGGGGCTGGGATCAGACACTTAATCTTTTGTGTCTCATTTTCTTCTTCAATTAACTGAGATAACACAGTACTTATCTCTAAATTAGAACAAATATGTCCTAAGGTTAGTCCTAAAATGTGTTATCTATTTGAAATTTCTCCTTAACTTTAAGGTCTTGAGTTTATCACTTAATCTAGTCATTCATTTCAAAATCAACAGGTCTAAGCTAAATGGTTTTTATAGGCACAACCAGTTGTGCTCAGGGGTTATTCCTATCTTTGTGCTCAAGCAGAATTTCTCTTTGAGGTGGTTAAGACACCAGATATGGTGCTGAGCTCAAACCCAGCCTTAAGTGCTTCCCCACTGCCCTCTTTCTCAAACTTCTAAAATAAATTATCCTTCATGATTTTTCGATATTTAAAATTTTAGATACAAAAGAGCAATTTCTTTCATATTTGATTTGTAAATCTTTTTGAAAAATAGAATTACAGGAAGGGCTTGCTGGTATGGCTTGAATAAAGTATCTACTGGATTCCGATATCTGTATTCAAGACTTGGTCTCAGGAGAAATAAAAAGAGGATCCCCAAGTAATCATGTGATGCGAAGCCAGGGAGAAGAGGAAACAAAGATCTCTTTGAGAAGGACAAAAAGCGTTATCACATAGTTTTGAATAAGTCATGTCTTTCATTTAAGAACTAAGCAAACCCCACACTGCAAATTCACATGCGAAGGAAAAGGTAACTGGCATAACCCAAAAATAGTTTGTTTTCTTTTTTTAGGGATATTTTAATTAATATCTATATTTAAACACCTCGATTATAAACATGATTGTAGTTGGGTTGCAGTCATGTAAAGAACACTCCGCTTCACCAGTGCAACATTCCCATCATCAATGTCCCAAATCTCCCTCTTCCCCACCCCACTTAAGTGCAAGTATCAATAGTTAATTTTCAATTGAAAGATGAGGCCCCAGGTATTCTCTGTAACCAAGATTGCTCAATCTTGGTATTTGTGAGAACATGGTATTGTGCTTCTTCCATGAGAGCTCTGGAACTGCAAGCCACTTCTCAGTGTGAAAGTGTCTCTGTGTACTCCAGTATGGAAGAAAAAATAGCTAATTCTGAAATCTTGATAAAAATCTCAATACAAGAATATACTTTCTGCTGTTTCTATTGGAAGCTCTTTTTCAAAAAACGAGGTATTAGTGTAATAAAAATACAGTCTACAATATTCTCAGCACAGACATCTTGGGAATATCAACACTGCTTCATTTTAAAGGGAAATACCACAAATTATTATGGTAAAATGTCGAAACTTCGCTACTACACTTTTTATTATATTTCCTATGATTTTGTGGGTCTTTATTTCCTGCTACAATTTTGAAAGACTTGGAAAAGGGAATTTTTAATCCTGCTCTTCTGGGTTGAACCAAGTTAAGTGATTAAGTGATTTCAAGACTGGCTAGACATGGAAGGCAATCAACATATAACTGTTGAGAGAAAACTGTTGAGAGAAGAACTGCTGAGAGATTGAGAGAAGATTGAATGAAAAAGAGAGAGAAATGCATTTTATTTAAGATTCACCCAGGAGGTCACAACAAGTATCTGCAATCTGCATGTTAATTAATGACTGATTAAATTAGCTTGTGACTAAAACAATGAACATTGTTATTGACACTGTAACTTTTTAATTAGCACGATGGATAATAACTATGTATCTATTGTTGAAATTAAAGGTGTTCAAGTTATGCTTATTACTGAAATAGTTCAAAAATATTTTCCACCCTTGCTGAACAGAATAAAGATATAAAACTCAAGTGAGACTGGTAATCTAATGGTTAAACTCACTATTATTAGAGTCCAAACAATAGTGGAGGCTTTCTACTTGGAATATCACCATGACAAAAAAAAATCCTCTTGTAATGATCCTTACGTGCACAAATTGATGCACAGAGTTCACTGAATATTTTGTTGGGGTTAATGAATAGTTATAAATGATGGGAATTTGTTTAGAATAACCTTACCATCTGGTATGGCAATTTGTGCCCAAATAATTTATATTCCAAAAATAATCTAAGTTCTGGGCTGAAAAATTTGCTTAAGGGACCAGAGAAATTATACAATGAGTAGGATGTTTGCCTTGCATGCAGCATGCCAGGTTCGATCTCTGGCATCCCATGTGATCCCCAGAGCCTGTCAGAATTGATTTCTGAGTGAAAACTCAAGAGTATCACACAAGTGCTGCCTGGTGTTCCCCCTCCCCAATTGCTTAAGGTATACCACAATACCTTAATTTTAAGAGGCTCACATCTTGTCATATAACAATGAGTAAAAATAATACAATGTAAGTATAATAGAAACTTATTTTATTGGAATAACTTGTTAAAGAGGTGAGGGAATCACAAAACATGCAGCCATTTTTTCTCTAAGAAAAAGAAATTTCCAATTTCCCTAAGAAATTGCTACTAACACTAAAATATAGAAAAGAATGTTCTAGAATTTAGAAAAACACTACACATTAGAAGAAAATTATGAGAAGTACCAAATTTATTATATTAATTATATATATTATATGCAATAGTTATTACACATTTCACACATAAAATATTGCACACATATTCACATATACTTTCTTAAGAACTATCCACCAAAACTATCTTTTTACTTTTGTTTTGTTTTATTGGAAGCAATGCATGAAGAGGCTACTCAGAGATTTTCAGTATGGTAAATGGTTCAAAGCAATAATGTGGCCTACCCAGAACCTGTGATTTCAGGGACCACCAAGGTCATCCCAGTGAAGCTCAGAGGCCACCAGTGCCACCTGTGATGTGCCCAAGGCCTCAAAGTTTTATTATACTAGGAAATTGTGGGATGGAGTGTGTTTGGAATGCATATGCTCAGTCTGAGTCATCCACATGTGCCCTATCCCTGTACTATCTCCCAGGCTCCCCAAAGATCATTTTTGTAATTTATAAATGCACCTGGTCTGGAATAACAAAACACCTCTAGGTCTAGGATTTCGGTTTGGGCCTTTTTCTTATTGGTGATTTTAGTTTCAAGTTACATCTGTCATAATAAGACTAAAAATATAACCAGCCTGCTGAGTGAAAACTGGCATTCTCAGAAATAATTTAAATAGTACTGAATATAGAACTGTTTCACATATTTTAAAATATATTCCATCAAAATGATATTCCAAAGTCTGTTAAAGAATGTGTTAACTACAGGTCAAAGTCATAACTCTAAAATCAGAAGCTACCATGCCAATCTGTAGCTATGCAGAATGCTGAGTAGAGAGAAAATAAGTCTATTTCTTTTTCCCACTGTCCTTGAAAACAAATGGAGATTTAGGCTTTAAATTCCTCCTCTTATGTCTTGTTACTGATCCTGTATACTAACAAGCGTATGAATATAAATGCACAATGTATTCCATTTTTAAGTGTACATTGATATATAATTAATAAACTTTAACTCTTCCCCTGTCTTACAGGAACACCACATTTTGTTTACTTGTAAATCAATTTAATGGACATCTGGATGTGGCCAACAGAACATTAGCTTAGAACTAATAGATTCAGATCTTCAGTGTGTCAATTGCCAACTGGAATGCTGAGACTGTTTAGATGTATTACTGCATATCACATCTGCATATCACATTATGCAGAGTAAATAGTTTGCACATTTTCCTAGCACAAATGATTAAGAACACCTGATGTCATTTTGTTCTGCTCTCTCCATAACCTCATTGGCATTATTTTTTTTTAAAAAACAGCCATCATTTATGAATATCTAGTACCCAATTATATTCCATTTTGCTTAACAACATTAACTTGCCTGTCTCAGTATTTACAAGCAAGAAAACTGAGAGTTGGTAACATAATGCCATGCATATTTTCTGTGTTTTCTGAAGGGCAAAGAATATATATTTACCCATTTACAAGTCCAAGCAATGGTACCATTCGCAACTTTTGCAAAAGTGTTTTTTATAGGGGCCGGGCGGTGGCGCTGCAGGTAAGGTGCCTGCCTTACAGCACTAGCCTTGGATGGACCGCGGTTCGATCCCCCGTGCCCCATATGGTCCCCCAGGCCAGGGGCGACTTCTGAGTGCATAGCCAGGAGTAACCCCTGAGAGTCACTGGGTGTGGCCCAAAAACCAAAAAAAAATGTTTTTTATCACACTACAAATTTGAAACTTCATATGATACATAAAAATCTAACATATAGTATTAACTGTGCTCCCTGAAATTATTATCCTTTTTAAAATGACACAAATGAATGGAATAATTCTTTATAATAACTTTAACAGCCTCAGAACATATTGAAATTTAAAATTAGCATTGGAGTTTTAGGTAGGAGTCTTTTATAGTCTGAAGACTTTCACAATTTTTTGTTTTTGTTTTTGGGCCACACTCGGTGATGCTCAGGGGATACTCCTGGTTTTGTACTCAGAAATAGCTCCTGGCTTGGGGGACCATATGGGGCACCAGGAATCGAACTGAGGTCTGTCTTAGGTCAGCTGAGTGCACGGCAAACGCCCTATCACTGTGCTATTGCTCTGGCCCCTATTTCACAATTTTTACTTTAAATTAATTTTTATATATAAAATCTGGAAAAGTACAGAAATTTTACCTATTTTCTACATCATTGAGTAACTAATCAGAATAACAAAGCCATGTTGCAAGAATACTCTTCATTGTACAGAACTCAAATAACCATTCACACTATGTTTTCTTCACTTCCATAGAGATATATCTCTAAAGTGCATTTTATCTAATTTTATTATCATTACAACCATAAAAGAAAAAATCCAAAAAAATTCTTGACAAGGTTCCTTGCTTTAGAAGCCATGGGGACAATGAGTGATGGGAGCAGAGATGGAGAAATGTGGAGGGGAAAAGGAAAAGAAAACAGAAAGTCTGAGAGGAGAAATGGCAGAAAAGCAAGGGAGAGAGACAGAAGAAAATGATCGAAAATGCTAGATGACTTTCTGAGTTCTGAGTCTGCCTTCCTTCAGTGTCACCATCTACTTTTTGGTCCACAAGAAGAGTGAATAAATATAAAAGAAGACGCCAAGAGCACTGCAGAGAATAAGTAAGGAGAAGGGAGAATATAAATAGATGGTTATGAATGCGAGCATCTAACTAAAATAAAAACCAAAACTCTTAAGACTGAATTGAAGTAGATATTTCTATTGCTTCAAAAATAGAGCTTCACTTTCAGAGAAGGGGGGCTGAGAAATCTCTAAAAATCTGACAAAGACTAGCAAATCACACACACACAAACACATATAAACAATATTTTACACACAATTTTAGTCTGTCCACTGCATCCGAAAATCAACTGCTAGGTCCCAATTTAAGGAATATGATTGAGATATAGCATCACTGTGCCTCCCCCAACCATTTTTCCATGTAACCCCTTGACCCAGAAGGTGGTTCCACTTAAATGTAGGTGTTAGAACTCTATCAGAGTGTGGTACTGAGATAAAAAATAAAAACAAAAAATACTTGATTGCAGATCAGAACAGAAATAGCTTTGAAATTCTTCTGCCACCTCCCACCTCTCCACAATATTTCCAACCAAGCCTAGTAGGAAACTAAACAATTTCCTACACACCACACTAAAAGTATTTTCTACATCAGAACACAACTCATTTGATCAATCAGATCAACTAAAACTGAGGATAAAAGCTTTAAGAAAATTCTGACTTGGCTCAAGTTAGAATGAAGGACATCATTAAAGATGTAAGTCATGATCAAAGCATGTAGCAGCAGAAGCCATTGCATGTGCATTGATAACTCAGGTACTGCTATTGTAGAAATTCAGAGGTTCACTTGATCAAAGTTTCTTTCATAAATGTGCTATAAAAATGTAATTGTATGGGATAATGAAATATTATAGCAGGTAGGTGCTTGACTTAGGTTTGATCTCTGACATTCAATATTGTTCCCTGAGCTCAGGCAGGAATGATCCCTGAGCATAAAATGAGGAGTAATCCCTAAACACCACTAGATGTAGCCCCAAAAAACAAACCAAACAAACAATAATATTAAAGTTAAAATTTCTCATAAATGTTATTACATAAAATACAGTAATATTAGTGATATAATCAAAAGTAAGTCTGTAACATAATCTCATTTATAAAATAGATTTAACCATAGTACATCTGCTTAAAGAAAGTCCTAATAGTGCTAGAATGATTATACAGGGGTTAAGGCCATTATCTAGTTGGTGGCAGTTCTACCAGGAGTATTCCCTAAGTACAGATACAGAAATGAGCCCTAAATGCTACTAGGTGTAGCCCCAAACAAACAAAAATATTATTTAAAAAGCAAGGACTATCATAGTGAGTATGAAATAAAGCAATGCATTCAATATACCAAGTAGTCTTTGGTGAAGAGAAATCACAGAAGATTCATCAAAGAGAGGAATCCTTAACTTGAATAGAGTCAAGAACGTGTTTTATTTTTCTTAGAACCCCACATTTTTGTGGGTAAGGAAATTGGACAAAGTTACCTCTAATATTTGTTTAGTCTTTGAATCCACTAACAGAATATTTTTGTTAGATGATTTAATCAGTACTAAGATTAGTCATCACAATTTTGGCAAGACTAAAAGTGGTTAATACAATATAATTAGGCATGGTTTTGCTATTACACATGTTAGCCTCTTTCTTACTCCTAATAATATATGAGATCAGTACATACAAGATCTCCAATTTTGAATCAATGATCATGCATGGGAAGATTTAGTTCACATAGCTGGATAATGGTAATCTGAGCTTCAGATCTAAGCAGTCTGATTCCAATGTTTGTGTCTTTGCCTTCACGTGCATTGCATTTTGAGAGGTAGTTTGTTTTAGTGTTTTGATGTGGTTTTTTTGTTTTGTTTTGTTTTGTTTTAAGTGGTTAGGCCGTCGCACTCAGTGATGCCCAGGGATTACTCCTAGCTCTGCACACAGGAATGTCTGATATGTCTGATGGTGTTTGGAGGACTGTATGTGATGCCAGAGATAAAACCTTACCCACTGTACTGTCTTTCCAGACTCAAGGTATGTATTTTTAGCTCCAGTTTGTGAATAACAGCAGTTTGTTCAAGTTACATACTAACCAAAGATATGAACCATATTTGTGGGACACCATTAACGTACATGTTTCTGATCAACATGTTACAATAACATGTTCTACACTTGGGAATACGAGTGAGTACCCAAAGCAACCAAAAAAAAGAGGAACTGGTAAAGGTTTAGGCACTTTAATTCAATGAGATGGAAATCTGTCTGTTGATGTACTTCCATGGATCCTCTGACTCCTCCAAGTTTAGTGATATTTTGACCTTTGACCTAACAGCAACAGCTAAAAACCTTCCAGTCTCAGAATCTAAAGAGAGCTCCTGAGAGAGAAGAGATAGAAACAGAGACAAAGAGACAAAAAGATAGTGAGAGAGACAAAGAAACAGAGAAAGATGGAGGGGGGTGAAGAGAGAGAAGAAAAGAGAAAAAGAGAAAGGGAGAGAAAGAGTGAAGTACTTCCTGACTCTCAAACTTGCCTTCTTGGTGGTATTTTCTGACTTGGTTCTGGCTCTAAGGATAGAATTTCAGACACAGAGACTAAAGAGGTCTGACCATGCTAGATGACACTCTTTGTGTGCTCATAGATCTAAAGAATGAATGAATATATATATATATATATATATATATATATTATACATGCCTATATATACATGCATACATATATATGATAGAGTCCATGCTTTTTCCAATTTGGAAATCAGTTCTTCTAATCAATGAAAACTGAAGATCACCAATTACATTTACATAAGTAAACACATGCTGTGCTTTGCCAATTGCTATTCAGATCCAACTGAACAGTACCTACTGTCAGAGTTTATAAATCAGGCTATCTTTATATTTGTGACCATACTGCAGGCATTTTCAGAAAACACAATTAAAATTAGTATATTTCAGAATATTATATCAGGCTCAGAGTTAAAAGTGTTTTAAATGATTCTGTATAGATATTTTAATAACAGGGAGAACTACAGTCACTCAGATAACCTAAAATACTACCAATTGTACTCTGGTTTTATTCAATTCCCAACTAATTGAGAAAGATTCTCAGCCTTGTACTCCAGAAATTAATCAATGATACTATTCTTAACCTTCTGCCTTACACCACCACACCCTTACTCCAGGTTTTCCCATTCATTAACCATTCTTGCAAGCAAGCAAAAATAATTTAACTGAAAGTATAGCCAGCATTTTCTTCTCTTCACATAGTGACTTTAGCAATATCCTGACTCAAAATCCATTTCAGATAATCCTTCAAGTGATATCTCTCATACCACAATTTTCTTCATGAAGGCTTTTCCTTGTTTTCCCAATAAAAATAATCTATTTCATTTCTGCACCAACAAGGATTTTTGTGACATGGAGATATACCAAATTTTATATTTATATTATGCCTTTGGCCTGTTTCCCTAATTGGATCCTAATTATCCAAATTACACCATAATCTTTTTAGGCTTAATTACCATGGTTCATGTCTGAAATTTCCTTTATAACTTCTACTTTGCCTGTTATGGTCCTTGTAACCAACAGAAATTCAATACACATCTCCTAAATTATTATCTTGATAATGCTAATGATACAGTGATATCTTACAGAAAATCAACTCTGAACAGTAGATGACATTTGCATATTATACCTAATTTAATATTAAAAAGCTTGTGGTTTAGGAAATTAGGACTTAATAAATATAAATGAATAGTTCCTGGTAAAACAGCAAGTAGAGTTCAACTCTGACTAGTTAGAGGATATTCTTTGAATTGGAATCCACATTTGTTAGACTCTAAGCCTGTTCCCCAACAGGCTATAGATATTATAGATAAGATTAAAATATAATTGCTTTTTATCTTTAGAAAAATTCAGCAAGTATAAAACAAAACTACAGGTTGTAGTCAATACTTTTAAATGAGCATAAAGGGTTAAATGGGTTTTAATGGTTAAAATATGTACAGTGAGCATTAATCACTACAGTTGAAGACAAAAATAAGAGATAGAGAAATAGAGTAAGGCATTTATTTATAAGGATTACTCATCAGTAAACAAGTCTTTAAAGGAGTTAGATCAGGATTTAAAATTCTGGTGTTGTATTTCTAGACCTGTTCCCTGGGCAAATTATTTTGTCTTTCTAAATGTCAGATTTTCTACTATTAGGTGACGATTGAAACTTTCAATAAAAATGTAGATCTTATTTATTCAAGCTGGATAAATTAGATACGGCATATAACTGCATAAAAATCAAGAAATGGTGGATATTGCTGATAGTATTACCAATAATTGTATTTTCACGCAAAATGTCCTTATATACTATGCCGGAGCTGCAACACGAAAGGAAAGGCAGGGCTGCCATTACTGTCACCAACTTTTCACACTGACAGAGTATATTAGTAGGAAGAAAGGAGGAGGAGAAATAAAGGTCATGAGGAAATAAAGCTCTGTTCCCCAAACCAGGATTTTTTTTTTTTCTGTTCACGCTGTGTCTCAAACTCTGCCTCATAAGCCTTAAGAACTGAAATTTAAAACAGGGAAAACAAGTAAGATTCTCCCTCTTATGATCTCTCAAGTTATATTTGAGCACATTCACCCCATCTTTCAGCTCCTGTCTTTTGTCTTTTTTGGAGGGGCATGAAAAAATAATGTAAGGTAATGAAGGCCTTAATCATCAGTGCCATAGGCATATAACCACCACACCCACAATTTCTGTTTTCAGATGCCTGGAGATTATCTGATTCTCAATGTCCTCAAATGTTAATAGCAAAGAGGAT
>PVKC010027174.1:0-15876 GCA_004027635.1 Crocidura indochinensis | reverse complement strand
TCTGCATGAAAGGCATATGCCTTACCTCCATGCTATCTCTCTGATCCCAGCTCTTCTCATTCTAATCAGCATTTGACATTGTCACTATTTTTATTTTAGCCATTCTGAATATTTTTATTTACATTAGAGAACTGGTAGAAATACTGACCCACAACCTATGGCCAACCCGTTACAGATCTCTCTATTCTTCACTAGGCTAAAATCAAGCCAAAAGGCTAAAAATCAATCAGTTCTTGATTATCAAGGAATGCAGATAGCTATACACAGCCAAATAGTAGTTATAGCTTAACCATTTTAGGAATAAATGTAATTAGATGGCACTCTTAATTATTTTATGTTCCCCAAGATAATCTTTATCATATAAGACACTGACAAAGTAAAAGTTATATAGAGTTAGTTATGTGAAACAAGTTAATTAGAAGTCTAATGAGGAAGACTCCAGTATATGGAGTATATCACCAGTATATGAAGGGAAATAAAAAGACAAAGAGAAAGCTAAGTGTCCTCGTCTAAATAGCCCATGAGATTAAATTCTATCACACCTCTGATTTTCTGTTCCTTTTTTAAACTGTGAGAATTATTAATCTGCAGGGGGTAATCAGAAAGAAGAAAGATGAATAAAAAGTCAATAAAATAATTTCTTATGAATATGCACTGTACACAACAGTCTCACCCTAGTTCATTAAACAGATCATGATATAAAATAATAAACCCAATCACCATGTGCATTATTTCTACTGTCTCAGAAATAGACCAATAGTTCCCAAAAGACAATTTGCATTCTAAGGGACAATATGCATTCTATTAATGTCTGAAAATAATGCAGTGAAATTTTAGAAGGTATACATCTTTAACAACTTACAACTGTTTCCAAAGCAACAAAAGAAAGATATTATTGGGCAGTTTCAAAAATCACCTTATAATTCTACCTACACATATTATAAATGTGTGAAGCAATTACACAGAGAAACACTTAAAGAGCTAAGAACTTGTGGAAAACTCTTGAATTAAAAAAAAAACTTGGCCTATTCACATCACACTAATTATCAGGGAGATGCAAATCAAAACAACGAGGTACTGTCTTACATTACAGAGACTACTGACACACATGACAAACAACAAGAACAATAAGTGCTGGCGAGGATGTGGGGAGAAAGGAACTCTCATTCACTGCTGGTAGGAATGCCATCTTGTCCAGCCTTTATGGAAAACAACATGGAGATTTCTCAAAAAACTGGAAATTGAGCTCCCATATGATCCAGCTATACTACTCCTAGGGATATACCCTAGGAACTCAACAATGCAATACAAAAATTCCTTCCTCACACTTATATTCATTGTAGCACTATTTACAATACCCATACTCCGGAAACAACCAAGATGCCCTTCAACAGATGAGTGGCTAAAGAAACTGTGGTACATATATACAATGGAGTATTATGCAGTTGTCAGGAGAGATGAAGTCATGAAATTTTCCTATACATAGATGGACATGGAAACTATTATACTGAGTGAGATAAATCAGAGGGAGAGAGAAATACACAGAATAGTTTTACTTATCTATGGGTTTTAAGAAAAATAAAAAACATTGTAATACTGTTCAGAGATGAGGGCCAGAAGGACTGGATCATGATATGAAGCTCACTTCAAGGAGGGATGAGTGCAGTTAGAACACTAACAACTACCATGACAATGTTAGTGAGTGAGAAAAGTAGAATGCCTGTCACAAATACAGGCAAAGGGTGTGGGTGGAGGGAGATGGGGTGCATTGGTGATGGGATTATTGCACTGGAGAAGGAGAGTGTTCTTTTTGTGACTGAAACTCAACTACAGTCATGTTTGGAATCACAGTGTTTAAATAAATATATATTTAAAATAATAATAATAAATAAAAATAAATTAAAAACTTGGCCTAAAGCCCTCATTTATTCATTAGAAAATGCTTTCTGTTTAGTGACAAAACCTTATACATGAGACAGAATCACATAGTACAACACAAAGTTATATTTAAGTTCAAATATACATAATGGAAGGAAAAGTGGCCAGAATACTACCATTGTATGCGTATTAGTATTAATGTATTTTCTGCTAAAAAGTAGAAATTTTATGTTCCACATGTATGCCTTCTACAAACTTAAAAAAAGGTAGAATTGGAGGCAATCTTTAATAAATTTAAAATCCATTCACCCAATACCCATCAGATAAGGAGCTCATATCCAAAATATACAGGGCACTGACAGAACTTTACAAGAAAAAAAAAACATCTAATCCCATCAAAAAATGGGGAGACGAAATGGACAGACACTTTGATAAAAAAAAAATGCAAATGGCCAAAAGGCACATGAAAAAATGCTCTTCATCACTAATCATCAGGGAGATGCAAATCAAAACAACTATGAGATATGATCTCATGCCACATAGATTGGCACACATCACAAAGAATGAGAACAAGCAGTGCTGGAGGGGATGTGGAGAGAAAGGAACTTTTTTCACTGCTGGTGGGAATGCCGTCTAGTCCAACCTTTATGTAAAGCGATATGGAGATTCCTCCAAAAACTGGAAATTGAGCTCCCATTCATCCAGCTATGCCACTCCTAGGGATATACCCTAGGAACAGAAGAATACAATACAAAAATCCCTTCTTCACACCTATATTTACTGTAGCACTATTCACAATAGCCAGACTCTGGAAACAACCAAGATGCCCTTCAACAGGTGAATGGCTAAAGAAACTGTGGTACGTATACTCAATGGAATATTATGCAGCTGTCAGGAGAGATGAAGTCATGATATTTTCCTATACATGGATGTACATGGAATCTATCATGCTGAGTGAAATAAGTCAGAGGGAGAGAGATAGACGCAGAATAGTCTCACTCATCTATGGGTTTTAAGACGAATGAAAGACATTTTTGCAAAAGTCCTCAGAGGCAATGAGAGGAGGGCTGGAACTTCCAGCTCACTTCATGAAGCTCACCACAAAGAGTGGTGAGTGCAGTTATAGAAATAACTACACAGAGAACTACCATAATCACGTGAATGAATGAGGGAACTGGAAAGCCTGTCTAGAATACAGGTTGGGGTGGAGAAGGGTAGAGTGAGATTTGGGACATTGGTAGGGGGAATGTTGCACTGGTGAAGGGGGTGTTCTTTACATGACTGAAACCTAATCACAATCAAGGTGTTTAAGAAAAGATTATAAAAAATAAATTTAGAATTCTTCAGGACCTTAGAAACCATTTCTCTTCTTGGTAGCATTTAATTCTTCAACATTTAATAGAAAAGCAATGGACTTGAGGATTATAATTGTATCTTTCTTAATGCTAATCATTTTCTTATAAACCACCTTCTTAATACCACTACTACAAGAACCAATTAGCACATCATTCTCAAGCCCTTTGCATTAAACCACTGACCCAGTTAACTGTTGAGAAAAAAAAATCCACCTTTTGTACATTGACTCAAAAGAAAAATAAGAGGAAACATCAGATTTCCTCTTGACCTTCTTTTGTCAAGAGAGGGTCTGTCTAATCTTGACCTTCTTTAGTCAAGAGAGGGTCTGAGGGCCCATCTTCATCGTTCAAAACATAAAATAGATGAATTCATGTACATGTATGCTGGAGAGGAATATCTTTCCTCTTACTTGGGAAATCTCTTTGCAGTAGAATTAATGTTAGTACATTACCTGTACATTAAACAAATGGAGCTTTACTTATAACATATTTGGAAAACCTGGGAGTTGCTTAGTAGCAAAAACACATGTTTTGCAAGCAGAAAGCTATGAGTTCACTCCCCAGGACTGCCCCCATCTCTAAACATAAATTATGCTGTCAGAGATCCCATCACCACAACAGAATATGGCATCTTCCAGAGTATCACAACCAGGAGCCAAGTGGTGATTTCTCAGCAAGCACAACAGAATTTTTACAAACAGCATAACCAAATAAATACATCCCCCACTGAGAAACTATGCAAGCCTAGAAGCCTATCATAAAACCATCATATAAAACTATCACAATATCAAACATTAGAACACATCTTTGAAGAACTGACTTGTTATTTCTCTACATCTGCCTATACGTATTCACTAATTTTCTTTTGCTCATCTTGAACTATAACTGAAAGGAGAAATTTAAGGTAATGAAAGAAACTGAATGCATAGTCAAGACTTGTTTGCTTCATTGGGAATTAGATTAGGGTTTCTAAACATAAAGAGAAAGGATATGGGTATACTGGCAATGCAAGTGGTGTTGGAATTGTGTACATAGAAAACAGCCACCAATAGTATTGTAAATCACAGAGCTTTAATTAATCAAAAAATTTTAATTATGTTTCATTTCTCTGAACTCTGAAAGGACTAAATGAAAAAGAAGCTCCAAAAATATCTACCTTTTTCATGACATATAGACAGAGATTTTATATACTTCTTACCTAGTGTCCTCTAAGCCTATGTTCCCTTCAACAATCCTCCTCTTCTTTTCTGGCAGGATAGTCCATCCCCTCTTTTCACTTTGCCTTTTTTTCTTCGTGATCTCACTGAGAAAACATACTTGACTCCGAAATATCTTTCAAATTTAATTCTATACTAGATTTAAAAAAATCATTTGACAAACGTGTTGTACTGATAGCATATACTCAGCAAAAAGGATGACACATGAAACTGGAGAGACTAAACAGAAGTAAAGCTCTTACTTTGCACATCCTTGTGCCTGAGCATAGCCAACAGTGAATCCTAAGCTTAGAGTTAGGAGACAACCCTGTACATCGGCAAAGGTGGCCCCTAAAACAAAGACAAACAAGAAGCAGAAATGTCCTTTTCCCCGCAGTTGACAAACATTTCTAAGGTACTGGCTTTTTGATAACGAACATTATATGTCCCTGCTCTTACAAATCAAGTGGATGATAAGGCTGAGCAGCTGTCATCACGTTATTTGTTCCTCTGTTGCTATGCAAGCTGCCGGGGGAACCTGCCAGTCTCTCAATCACTACTCATCTTAGCCTCCTGGCATATCATTTCCCACATCCTTTACAAACAGTGTCTTTACAAATGACACTATGACTAACACTGTCATCCTTGAAAAGTCACAAAGTGAAACACTTTCCTGTTTTGAATCCAAATCTTGATTCCTGTGACATACTGTGAGATTCCTGTGAGATACTGAGGCTCTGTGAAACTTGAATTTCTTCATCTGTGCTAAGGGGATAATATAGGGTCTCTGCAGAGTTGTTGAGGACATAAAAGAGCCATTATATATGAGGTGCCTACAGATGTGTAGGTTCCAATATTGATTATAATTAGTTTTAATTTCATGTGTTTTTTAACCATACTGTGTATGTAATGTTTATTTATCCCTTTAATTTGAGTTTCTCTTGTGCTTGAGTGACTCCTATTTTTATTTTAGGGCCACACTCTGGCTCTGCACTCAAATATCACTCCTGTCAGGGTTCAGGGGAGTATATGGTATGCTGGGGATTGAACCCCAGTTGACTACATGCAAAGCAAATATCCTACTCGCTATACTGTCACTAGGGCATAACTCCTGTTCTTTTTAATATTAACGTATATTCTGACCTCTCAAGTAGAATTTGCTTGGCATGCTCAGTTAGGTTTTATTTCACCTTTAAAAAAGTTCATTCTTGGGACTGGAGAGCTAGCATGGAGGAAGGGTGTTTGTCTTGCATGCAGAAGGATGGTGGTTCGAATCCCGGCATCCCATATGGTCCCCCAAGCCTGCCAGGAATGATTTCTGAGCATGGAGTCAGAAGTAACCCCCAAGCACTGCCAGGTGAGTCCCAAAAACCAAAAACAAAACAAAACAAAAAAGTACATTATTTTTCCTGATTTTATTTCGCAAAACAGACATTGTTAAATAATGAAATGCTGTTTATTAATTATAGAACTTGCAAACTTAATATTGCTGATAGCATACTAGCATGTTATATGTATGTATACTACTTATTCTTACTTAACTTTTCTGTTTTGTTTTGTTTTGTTTTGTTTTGGGGGAGTCACACCCGACAGCACTCAAGGGTTACTCCTGGCTCTATTCTTACTTAACTTTTAATGATATTAACTATTTACTCTTTCAAGCTTTCAACACACTTGTTTAGGCCCTAATTTTCTGTTATTCTGATTTTCCTCATCTTTTTTGGGTTGTTTTCCCTCCTGCACCATTGTTGCAAGTATTTTGTAAAGCCTGAGTTCAGAACTTTTCTTTCTTATTTTTTTTTAAATTATTTGAGGTACTGTTGTTTATGATAGTTTGATCATGTATCATTCCAACACCTTTAAAGATCTTGTCATTTCTTTTTTTTTTAGTTACTGTTTTATTTGTTTTTGTTTGTTTTGGTTTTGGGGCCACACTCGGTGACACTCAGGGCTTACTCCTGGCTATGTGTTTAGAAATCTCTCCTGGCTTGGGACCATATGGGACAATGGGGGATCAAACCGAGGTCTGTCCGAGGTTAACATGTGCAAGGCAAATGCCCTACCACCTGTGCTATCACTCCAGCCCCAGATCTTGTCATTTCTAACTATACTAATTATTATTAGCAATGACATCTAATTCATTCTTACTCCCACATTTATTATCTGAATTTCTCAATATCAAATTATGCTTTCCCTCAGGGTTTAATCAGCAGTTTGTAAATATCTATTCTACTACTCCACTCCTTTCTCCCCATACTCTATTCCTTCCTTAATGCTTTACTTGTGTTAGCAAAAATAAAATTCTGTCTGTTCACCACTGTTCATTTATCTTTCACTCTTGCTCACACCTCTACACTGTAAATATTTTCTTCATGTCCTCCGTGACTCATTTTTCACATCCTGAGTTTTCATTCACACTCACATTAATATAATGAATCCATGTTTCATGCAATATTTCCTTATAAATATTCTTGATATAACCTCCAATCACTACAATATCCTACACACTACCTCAAAATTATTCATATAAATTTGGGACTGAGGTGTGACTCTGTGGTAGAGAAATCTCTTTGCATGTGTGAGACACTGTGTTCTATCCCTGACCACAATAAAATAAAAAAATAGGTATGGCTAGATAGTGTTTATTCATACCACAATCTTTAATTTCTGTACATAGAATCAATGCTATCATGAACAGAAAATTTTTTACAAACTTCCACTATAAAGTACTATCAAGTTTCTGTTCATTATCTAGTATCTATTTTCATAATGAGAATATTTATGGCAAAAAATTATTAAAATCAGTTGTTCATACTGAAATACATTAAATAATGTTTTCTAATTTTACTTAATAAAGACTTTATTTCTAAAGTCTTGTTTTCATGATTCTTGATATTAAAATAATTATTTTCCCCACCATATAATCCTTTTTTGGACTCATGATTAGTAAAGAGAATAGAAATAACTTCAGCATTTGAAAGGTGATTAGAAGAAGAAAAGTTGCATTCACTAGAGATGCTAAAGATACTCTCTTTTCTACCATAGTCTGAGATCAGCCTCATTCCAGCTAAGCAGAGATTGTTCCTATGCAGATTTAGAATTAAGAAGGCAATGGGGACCAGATAAAGTGTTTGTCTCTCTTATCAGAAAATAGAGATCTTCAAATCTAAACTCTAAGAAATATATTGAGGGGCCCAGGAGATAGCATGGAGGTAAGGTGTTTGCCTTTCATGCAAAAGGTCATCGGTTCGAATCCCGGTACCCCATATGGTCCCCTGTGCCTGCCAGGAGCAATTTCTGAGCATGGAGCCAGGAGTAACCCCTGAGCACTGCCGGGTGTGAACCAAAAAAAAAAAAAAAAGAAAAGAAATATATTGAAAAGCTGCTTCACTTACAAAAACAATTAAACATAAATCTCTTAAGACCAGAACATTCTACTCATGTTCAAAATCACAGCAATGACCACAGACAGCTCTTTTTAGTTCTGAGGATAGTTTTATTTTCTCCTCCCAGTATTTGTTTCAACCCTGATTAATTTACCTTTTTAAAAATCACCTAAAGCTCTTTTAAGAAATAAAAAGTTTCTGTTTTATATGTCTGTATCATACCAAACTCAAACTCAATAAACTTTCTACAAAGTCTTGCAGTCCTGTTGTCTACTCATAACAATAACCCTCCCTTCTCAGAGCAGAGACTGAAGAATTCAAGACTTATGTTTCCTCTGTGAAAAAAGGAGCAACACGGGGAAGGATTTATTCAGGTACAGACTTTATAAACTGCAGAGGACATAAAGCTGTGACTCTATGGAGTACGATAAGTGACCTGATACTTAAAATCGGTTTGAGATTGTTTATAAAAACATGTCTCTAAAAAAAACTGTCACTATTGCAGGAAGTGCATGACTTTTGTATAACACTATCCTTTGATGAAATGTTTAAAGATACAGTAAATTTGAAAAATAAATTGCTTTCTGTGAACTAAGAAATGAATGATTGTAATAGGAAATTTAAGTGGTGTGGTCTAGGCAAGACCAGATAATTTTCTTTACAAATGCTGCCTTTTCAAACTCCACTTAATAGAACCTCCACTGGCTTTTCCTGTTATTCAGGAATGATAATTAGATAAATATCAGAACCAAAATGTTCTCTCAATGCCAAAGAAATAAAGACAAAAAGTAAGTGTACTGATTTTTCACACAGCCTCTTTGTTATGACATAAGACACCTAATTTATTTGTGTAAATTTTATTTAGTCATTGTATTTTACAATTAGACCATATTGCTAATGGTAGGGTTTTCATGTATTTAATAAACCAATACCACTCCATAAGCATGTCCGTTTTAAAGGTTAAATTTTTGTTAATCATTATTATCTTTTCCCCAAAATGCATTTGTTCATCGATATAATATAAACTCATTATTTCTTTTTTATAAAATTTATGTATATTATATTTTCATCTCTTGTACATCTATAAATTAATATATAATTATTTTATATTTTTATCTCATATTTCATCATGCTATCTTTGTTGGAAATGAGACATCAGACCAAGAAGATGAGAAGTAAAAAATTAATAGCACTACTGAAGTTATAAACTGAACCAGTCTTTATCTTAGAAGGCAAATGGAGGATATGAAAACTGTGTTTTGCAATATGGACATTTCTCAAAAAACTAGAAATTGTTCTTCCATTTGACCCAGCAATTCTGCTCCTGGAAATCTATCCTAGTAGCCCAAACAGACAATGCAATAAAAAATATCCGCACTACTATGTTCATTGCAGCATTATTCACTATAGTCAGAATCTGAAAACCACCCAAGTATCTGAGAATAAATGAGTAAATAAAGAAACCATGATGCATCTACATAATAGAATACTATGCATCTGTTAGGAAAATGAAGTAATGAAATTTGCTTATATATGGATAAATATGGAGTGTATAGTGTCGAGTGAAATGAGTCAGATAGAGGGAGACACATATAGAATGATTGCGCTCATCTACTTAAAAATGATATGATACTTAAAATTGGTTTGAGAATAATACCCAAAGAGAATAAGAATTATTGGAGAGGGAGTATAGTTAGAACAGAGAAGAGACTCCTATGCCAATAATGACCACTCTAGACAAGAACTGAACACTGAGAGGAAGTAAATTGATATGCATGATACTCCTTTAGTAACAGTACTGCAAACCAAGGTGCCTAAAAGGAAAAGGGGGGAAGAGAGAGAAGTAGGGTATGTACCATGGAGGCAGTCTAGGGAGGGAAACAAGAAGTTAACTGGGGAAACTGATAGCTGTAAATGAACACTACTGAAGGGATGGATGTTAAAATACTCTCTGGCTGAACCTCAACTGTCAACAACTCTTTAACTCTGTATCTCAGGTTAATTTAAAAATAAATAATTAAATAGGGTTTTATAATGCCTTCTCAATTTTTCTGAGTCAACTGCCTAACTCACATTGCTAGGCCAAACAATTCCATGTCATATCTATAACTCTGCACAAGGCTGCCCTCCAGCAGAAATGATGCATGTGCTTATTGCTCTATCTATTATTTGCATTTAAAAGAATATTGAAAAGTCAATCATCAAGATAAAATATTTATAATATCAATTCTCGGGCAGCTGTATCTAGTAACACTGATTATTTAAGAATCATAGAAATCAGTCTTTTTCCAACTAATGTGTTATATTTCATCTAAATCCTAACTTGGCTGTCCCCAAGAAAACCCTGATCTTGCCAAGATCACAACAGCTTCTTGGTATTCCTAGGAGAATTATCCTAAGTAATTATATGACTTCTCAACACAAAGTGTCTGCTTAACCTTTAGCACATCCTCCCTGTATTCCTGCCCTGGTAGTATTTATATGGCTTTAAAGAAGTAGGAACAAATGCAAATGTTCATAATGGACCTTGGATAAATCAAATGAACACAGACAATTTTTACTTGTTGGTTCTCATAGTTGGAATCATTACTTGTAGTTCTCTGGAGATGTCTTCAGATGCTACTGTTCACACATTCAAATCTGTTTATAATGATCTCAGGATTTGAATATTCAAAAATACTTAAGGGTTCTTTGCAATGAAAATTATATCCTCTTAGATATCTTTTCTTTGTTAGTATTTAGAGCCATATCCTATTATCTGCTTTTTTATGAGTATATATATCCAATAATGTATTAAAGTACTGATATTTTAGAAATATAAAATATATTTAAAGCTGTCAAATAATATTTCCTCTTTTATAGGCACTCTGCATCAATAAATTTATCCTCTACTTTGTCCTAATTTAGGAAGAAAGACTTGATATTAAATGCTCAAGAGAGATGTGTATTCTTAGAGTGATTCTTCAGAATATCAATTTACAGAATTGTATTTCAACAGAGTGAGTATTTCCACTACTTGTGCCAATTCAAAAAGTGCATAGTTGGACGGAACCTGGATGAGCCTTTGAATTCCAAACTGAAGCAGAGACTGCAGATGAGCCCATTACCTAATTATATCCCATCAATCATCGAGATTACCCCCTACAGATAGGGAATAAAAAGCAAAATTCTTTCTCTCCCCTGAGCATTTGATTCTGCCTCATTTCTTTTTGTAACAGTGCATTTCACTTCAATCAATACAATGAAGCTCCTCATTGGAATATTAGCTGATAAATACAAGTCTACACAGAGAGACAGAGCACATTAAGATAAGAGCCACAACCAACAGGCATGTTTAAATTAATACTAAGCAAAAAAGACCAGCACCATACCTTCACTCAATTTAATTGTCAATAAAAATGACACTGCCAATCAGAAAAAGATTAATCATGCTTGTGGCTGAACACTTGCTTGGCCAACTTGATTAAGAATTACCTTAATTCTTTTGGGAACAGAAGATCCAGGCAGATATTTTTATAGATGGTTTTAGATCCTGAGAAAGCGATTAGGTTTTCATCTTTTGGTCTTTTTGTCTCCTTCAAATCTGGATTTTGTTGCTGTTTTTCATATATAATGGGTTTAATGATTAAGATCTTATTTATTTAATATGCACCATCTACAAATTCACAATAAT
This sequence comes from Crocidura indochinensis, assembly GCA_004027635.1. Classification (NCBI taxonomy): domain Eukaryota; kingdom Metazoa; phylum Chordata; class Mammalia; order Eulipotyphla; family Soricidae; genus Crocidura; species Crocidura indochinensis. The sequence continues at coordinate 4,388 of PVKC010027174.1, read as the reverse complement.
GTGTTATTTTATTATCGTTTTTATTTTGTAAATGCTTGACTTTATTTCTATTGTCCCAGAGAGGCAAAATAAGGCATTGTTTTGCAGATAGATTTCTTACATATGGCAAATTTACACAGTGAAATCCCTATAGCCCTTTATAGAAGAAACATACCCAAAAACTAGATAGCTCAATTATAGCCATAATGCATATTCTGAATGTCATTCATGAACCACCAGTTCATTCAATCATATAAATTTGTATCATTGAAGTAAATTCTGCTCTGTTTACAAGCATAAGATATAATTGGTGCATGTGGAAGCAAAGATAAACAAATGGGACTACCTTAAACTGAGAAGCTTATGCACTTCAAAGGAAACAATGATTAGAATACAGAGGCCACCCACAGAATGGGAGAAGCTATTCATCCAATATCCAATCTAAGATATAAAAGGTACTGGTTGAACTTTAAAAGAAATAAACTTCTAACCCATTCAAAACTGAGGAAAAGAAATGAACAGACACTTCCTCAAAGAAATACTGATGGCCTAATGCACATGAAAAAATGCTCTACATCACTAATCATCAGGGAGATGCAAATCAAATTAACAATGAGGTATTGTCTCATCCCACAGAGAATGGCACACATCGCAAAGAACAAGAACAACTGATACTGGCATAGATGTAGAGAGAAAGGCACTCTCATTCACTGTTGGTGGGAATGCCATCTAGATGAGCCTTTCTGAAAAACAATATGTATATTCCTCAAAACAGAAAAACAAAACAAAACAAAAAAACAGAAAATTGAACTTCCTTAGGATTCAACAATACCACTCCTAGGAATATGCCCTTGAAACAAAAAACACAATGCAAAAATGCCCTCTGCACTCCTATGTTTAGCGCAATATTATTTACAATAGCTAGAACCTAAAAGCAACCCAGGTGCCTGACAACAGATGAGTGATTAAAGTGGTACATCTATGCAAGAGAATTCTATACAGCCATTATGAAAAAAAATGAAGCCATAAAATTTGCTTATACATGGATGGACATGGAAATTATTATAATTAATAAAATGAGTCAGAGGGAGAGTTATAAATATAGAATAATTCCACCCATCTTAAAGACAGTGTGGGAATGATATCCAGTGATCATAGAGATGAGCATTAGGAGTACCAGACTATGATAAGAAGCTTGCTACAAGGAGCAGGCTATAACTAGATCATATGTGAGCTCAATTTCCAGTTTTTTGAGGTATCTCCATATTGTTTAGTCCAGAAAGGCTGGACTAGACAACATTTCCAACAGCAGTGAATAAAAGTTCCTTTCTCTCCACATCCCTGCCAACATATCTTGTTCTCGTTCTTTGTGATGTGCACCAGTCTCTCATGTGCATGAGATGGTACCTCATAGTTGTTTTGATTTGCATCTCCCTGATTCATTCATATTAACATCTAACTAAAAATGTCTTCTAAATCTAGACTTATCCCGGATAGGTCTTCTCCCAAAATAATGTATAGTTTACTTATAAAATAGTAAATTTTAGGGGCTAGAGTGGTGGTGTAAATGGTAGGGTTTTTGCCTTGCACACAGCTAGCTTAGGATGGACCACTGTTCTATCCCCCAGCATCCCATCTGGTGCCCCAAGCCAGGAGCGATTTCTGAGCATAATCTCTGAGGATCACCGAGTGTAGCCCAAAAACAAAACAAAAATAGTAATTTTAGACATATATCTATTGCAAAATGTTCAATTTGAAGCTGAAGAAAGGGAGGGAAACTAGAAGTATGTAGGATAAGAGGTCTGTGAAAACACTGTACTTTTTGACAAATTATGGGAAAAGACTACTTTAAGTATAAGTTTTCTAGATGCCCCTTAAATAAGCGGAGTTCATATAGAGTTTTAATATTTCAACCAGAGACATACAACTCTCTTCACAAGCATGTTTAGGGAGAGCAAAAAAATCATAGGAAGGTTTCATCATGGTGCAGGTTCAGATTGAGCAAAATCAGAAGCCACATGGGAAATCAAAATGCATTCCTTACTTTTCCAGTAAGGAAAAGTAACACTGAAACCAATCACTGGAGGAAAATTAGCAGCCTCCTTTCCCCTCAACTAGAAGTAATCTCATTTCCAGACCTGTGAACAAACTGCCTTCTATGTTTAAGTAAATTATAAGTATATTTAAATGCAAAAAGTCAGAGAAAAGGGATGTGAAAATGGAGGTAGAAGTGATAATCAGAGAAAGGTAAGTGATACCCTTGAAACTGACAAATGGATTTTAACAAAGGAATGGAGCTGGATGAAGACAGATCTTGAAGATGACAATGAAGAAAAGTCACAAATAAAACTGGGAATAATGATGATCTTCACAAATCTTCCTGAAATGACTTGTGGATATTTGTGTTGTCAATTAGATTTCTTATCTTTTTCATCTTTTGAAGGGTTTTTGTACAACTACCAGTTGTTTTCAGGGCTTACTTCTGGTTCTGCATTTAGGGATAACTCCTGGTGGCCTTGGGGAAACTATAAGAAATGTCAGATATCTAATGGGCTGTGTGCAAGGTAAACACCTTGCCTGCTCTACTATCACTCGAGCTCCCTCTTTCTTCATTTTTTGCCTTTACTGTAGTGTGTATCAATCATTCAGACAGGACTGCAACAGTTAAAAAGAGAAAGGAGTTCACATGGGAATTCTAGTCAAGGAAAAGGTAAAGTATTCCTCTGAAATCTTTCCAAGGATATGACTTAACTTTTGTCTTTCCTGATTGCCTCTACATTAATATTCTCTGCGTCTCTCAGTAGCTTTACTGAAGCTGTCCTTCTGCTGTTGTCCTTGCTTCCTAGCTTTCTTTTGCCTCTTTTATTGACACCATGTAAAATATATATTCAAAAACTTTTCTGTCCTTCAGGCACAGCATCAAAATATCTCTTAAAGTTGGACACCTCTCAATAGACTGTTTCTTTACCTTGTTTATTTATCATCTGCATCATTTGTTCTCACTTTTATGATCTCTACCTGCTTATTTTCTTCTCCAATCATACAGGAAGAATCTGAGATGATCCCTGGAGATTTACTTTCACTGTGACCTACATTTATCTGTATTTTATTGTTTGATCTTCTGACATCTCTGTTATGAGGTCATATCCTTGACTATTGTGCTCCTGAACCAATCACTATCACTGGCACACTTTAATTCCTGTTTCTGAATTAATGTCAAGAGAAGATAAGCCTATAACATTAGCATCTTTAGAGATAGAAGTCTATAACTGAAAATATAGGATTAGATAAATGAAGATATAATTAAATTATTGCGACGGGAGACGCCTGGCCAAGATGGCGGAAGCCACAGTGTCTCCGGGACACCCGAATCTAGCATCGCCTAGGCCTCAGTTTGCAGGCCTTTCAGATATATCCATCTCGCAAGACATCCCCGTGGAAGGCGACGTCACCATTCCCATGAGATCTCACATTCGGGAGTTTGACAGCTCCACGTTAAATGAATCTGTTCAAAATACCATTATGAATGATCTCAAAGCCGTTGGGAAAAAAATTCATGCATGTTGGGAAAAAAATTCATGCAAGGAAAAGTAATGCTCTATTGAGAGATTGGGATTTATGGAGTCCTTTGATCCTTTGTGTGACACTTGCATTAATGCTTCAAAGAGGCTCTGTTGATAGTGAAAAAGATGGAGGTCCCCAGTTTGCAGAAGTTTTTGTCATTGTTTGCTTTGGTGCAGTTATCATTACCCTCAACTCAAAACTCCTTGGAGGAAACATATCTTTTTTTCAGAACCTCTGTGTACTGGGTACTGTATACTTCCCCTGACAGTGTCAATGGTGATTTGCCGAGTGGTGCTTTTGACTGAACAGGACCAAGAAACTTCATGATCTGACTTTTTGTGGTGATCGTGATGTTTTGCTTGTATATAGTAGCCTCTACAGCTTTTCTTACTGATAGTCAACCTCCAAATCGAAACGTTCTTGCTGTTTATCCCATTTTCTTGTTCTATTTTTGTCATCAGTTGGATCATGCTCACCTTCACCCTCAATAAATCAGGAAATGGAAATGAAAAAAAATTAAATTATTGCATAAACTCTAGCTTATATTAGTTCCAACTCTGGACAGTGAGAGTGTACAACAATGTGTTAATACATAGAAGAACTGAAAATACACAGTTTTAAAGATATCTAGTCAATGAGGAAATAAGCTACAATCACATTGCTACCCCCCACTCTTTCCTTTTCCATTACACAGTTAATTTGTTTTCCCTCCTTTTTCTTAATTAGGGTTTTCTTAGACATGAGGTTCACTCATAAACTTTGATATATTCCTATAATATTTTTATACTTACAAAAATCAAAGGGACCAGAGTGATAGCACAGCAGGTAGGGTATTTGCCGTGTAC
>PVKC010027173.1:0-15856 GCA_004027635.1 Crocidura indochinensis | reverse complement strand
TGACCCAAAAACCAAAAAAAAAATATTTTCAGGCTACTTCATGATTGACAATGAGACTAAATAAAGTAAAAGTAAGGGGCCCGGGAGATAGCATGGAGGTAAGGCGTTTGCCTTTCATGCAAAAGGTCATCGGTTCGAATCCCGGTGTCCCATATGGTCCCCCGTGCCTGCCAGGAGCAATTTCTGAGCATGGAGCCAGGAGTAACCCCTGAGCACTGCCGGGTGTGACCCAAAACCACACACACACACACACACACACACACACAAAGTAAAAGTAAAAAAATTACTCTAGGCAGGGGCCTGAGCGATAGCTCAGTGGTAGGGCATTTGCCTTGTACGCAGCTGACCTAGGGTGGACCTGGCTTAAATCCCCAGTGTCCCATATGGCCCTCCAATCCAGGAGCAATTTCTGAGTGCATAGCCAGGAATAATCCCTGAGCGTCACTGGGTGTTGCCCCCTCCCATTACTGCATGCATAAATGTGAAAAATATTTCTAAGCAATATTCATCTTAGTATATGTAAAATATATATTAGAAAAATATTTCTAAGCAATATTTATCTTAGTATATGTAAATGTTGCTGATGGTCTACAAATTGGTCATTTTTCTAAATTGCTTTATCTAATTGTTATGATGCACTTACGAAGCCAAATGCAAGCTTTTTTGTTGTCTCAGAAACTCAGCACAGTGAATTTGTGGCAGAAAACTATGATTCCATCCATAGCTCAAAGGATAATCAGGCATGGGATGATAGCTCTTGAAATGGCTGTTCAGATGTTTAAACAATAATCCTATTCTAGAACAGCCATAAATCAATAGATATGACAGAACTACATTCTTTGGAATTGTGTTACCTAAGCCAATGCAATATTTCTAATGACCAGGAAACTATTTTATAAAGAAAGGGTTGCTGAAGTTTGACAAGAGAATATTACATAGTTTATATCACATAATTCTCACACCAACCCATACCCAGCCCTGTAGAGTAAGGATAATAGCCATGGACTTGAGGCCCATATCTCAGGCACAACTTTCTAGTGCACAGTATTGATTGGGAATGTATTTCTAAAGGGCCGTGCTGTGTATGTTTCTATATCTCTGCTTGTCTTAGTTGGAACACTGTATTGGACAATATTAGATAATTAAAATTGTTAATACATAAATAATATTGATCATTTGGTTACCAGTCTAAACAGCCACATGAATCCCCACTAGTCACATATAGTTGGATTACAAATGTTTTATTCTGTTTGATAATTTTTGTTAAACATAATATATTGACTATATATTATCTTTAAAATTTAGTCTATAAAATTATCACCTTGCTGGAAGGCACAGTGCCCAAATTAGAGAAGTAGCAATAAAAATAATGCTTATCTCTGATCTTAAAATTTTACAGTCATACAAATATGCACAGATTTATATTTACAGTTTTAAGAAACAGAAACACTACAAAACTTAAAGATAACCATGATTCTACTGTTGTAGGAGATAGACAAAAAAGAAGGAAAAAAGAGAAGCCAACCTTATACAGTGTATATATAGGGTGTATATATAGGGGGTATATATACATACACATATATACACATATATATGTATATGTATGTATATACATATACATACATATACATATAGTGTGTATACTATATATCATAAATGTATATATATTGGGTGTATATTGTATATATCGGGTCTTAAATATTAGTGTTCTGAACTTTATACTGATAGTGATGAAAAAAGTCTCTGCTATATTTTAAAGAATAAATATATGGCATTACTTCTATAAAAAGTATTACTATGGAAATTAATATGAAAAATCATCTAAAATTTGAAGATAATTTACAAAGATATTGCCCAAAGTTTAAGAAATGGAAGCCCAGTTTGCAAAAGTTGCATTTTAAATGATGAGCTATAGATATATACTCATTAAAAAAGTCATAAAAAAGTATCAAAGTACTCTCTTGGTGTGAGACAAATGGATTTATGTTTTTAGAGTAGAGAAAAATTAAAGGGCCCTGTTTATGCAAGTTGAATTTCACATGCTAAGTTATTTTAGTAGTAGATTGTATGAGTCTAGAGTGTTCAGGAGAGATAAATAATGAAATAAAACTTTTGAAAATAATTGACATGAGATGTTATTCTAGATTGTGAAATTAGACAATATCACCAAAAATAGTATGTTAGTGCAGAAGAATAAAACTGAAATCCTGGTGTTCTTAAATGTTTAGCAATAAGATAATAAAATAGGACAGAAAAGGAAAGCTAGTGAAGGTAAAAGACAAAGAAATCAAAAGATAAGTGAAAAAAATGGAAAGAAAGTGTCTCAAGAAGAGATCAATCTATCAAGTATATAATAAAACATGAATTAAATGTCAAAAGACAGTCTGTAAGTCACTAGATTGTTATTGTATACATATGATTATATAGTTATATACACAAGAATCTTAATGCACTTTAGTGCTTGATTGAATGTAATTAGTGCGTCAGGAATCTGACACTGCAGTGTCTTATCTTCTCTCACTGATATATAAATAGCTGATATTATATATCTTTTATATATGTGCTATACTGATATATACTTTCATATATAAGCTATACATCTCTTATCTTTAGAAAATCCTAAAATGATACCTAGATCACTGCCAATTAGATATTGATTTATTAATTTACAATTAAAGTCTCAACAGATGCCTATTAAGGATTTAGAGATATAGTACAATGGATAATGCACTTATCTTGCAATGGCTAACTGTATGTTTAAGATACTTAATTTCTTAAGCACCATGGTTACAACATTGTTTCTGATTGAGTTTCAGTCATACAATGTATACCACCCTTCACCAGCGCATATTTCCCACCACTGATGTGCCCAGTGTGATTTCCACTCTTCCCGTGCTTCCTTCTAGGACAAGCATTTTATTTCTCTATCTCTGTATTTCTCCCCATTTTTTCTCTCTCTCATCTCTGTTTCTCTCTATATTTTTCCTTTTTGACAATGTGGTTTGCTATATTGCTAATGAAAGGATATCAGACATATCACTTTATTCATTTTCAGCATCCAGATCTTTTCCAAGTGATCATTTCCAAGTATACCTGTCATAGTACATTAACTACTCTAACTGTACTCATAGCTCTTTGAGGCAAACTTCGTATAGTGGACTTGTCCTGCTGGCCCTCAACTCTATTGTGTCTGAATATTATCACCATGCAGTCTTTTATTATCTTTATATACCACAAATGAGAGAGATTTCCTATTCCTAACCCTCTCCCTGTGACTTATTTCACTCAGCATAAATGAGTGGCTTTTACCTTCACTAGCTTTCCTTTTCTGTCCTGTTTTATTATCTTATTGCTAAACTTTTAAGAACACCAAGGATTTCAGTTTTATTCTCCATTTCATCCATGTATGAGCAAATTTCAATGCTTTGTTTTTCCTGACACTGCTTAGAATTCCATTGTATAGATTACCAGTTTCTTTAGCCACTCATTTATTCTCAGGATTTCATGTCATTTCCAGATTCAAGCTATTGCAAATAAATAGTGTTGAAAGAATATAGGAACACATAGGGATTTTCTACAAGATGTAAAACATTCCTAGGTTGGATCATATAGAGGCTCAATTTCTAGTTTATTTAGAAATATAAATATTGTTTTCCAGAAAGGCGGGATCAGTCTACATTACATCAAGCAATGAATGAGAGACCTTTTTCTCACATACATTCCAATACTAATTGTTCTTGTTCATTGTGATGTATGATTGATTCTGGTGTAAGATGATATCTTGTCATTGCTTTGATTTGCATCTCCCTGTGGCTAGTAATGGGAAACATATTTTCCATATGTATTTTGGACATCTGATTTCTTCTTTGAGAAAATGTCTATTTATTCTCCCAATATTTGGATGGAATTACATGTTTTTAATTTCTTGTTAAGTCCTATAAACGCATTGTATATCTTAGATATTAGTCCCTTATCAGATGTTTAGTGGGTGAATACTTTCTCTCATTCCATAGGTAACCTTTGTATGATCATCACTGTTTCCTTTAAAATGTATAAGATTTTCAGTTTAGCATAGTCCCATTAGTTTATCTTTGTGTTCACTTGTCTGGGCAGTGGAGTTTCATACTTTAAGATATCTTTAGCTTAAATATCATGGAGTTTTTCTGTTTACATTTTCCTCCTTGTACTTTATGATTAAAGGTATGATTCAAGGTCTATAATATATTTTGGTTTGATTTTGTATATGGTATATACAAAAAGTTTTGTATATTTCTAGATTTTTTATTGCTTTCAAGTATACCCTTCAGTAATTTTTGAGTATGTAAAGTTTCTTTGCTGTTGTCATCTATGAAGCTCTGTGTCCTACCTTTAAACTAAAATGAAAGTTTGGTTAGATGAAAGATTCTTTGCAATGCATTCATTTAATTGTGTGTTTTCACTATATCTCACCACTGCCTCTGACTTGAAGGGATGCTTGCAGGGATAATTCTGTTGTAAACATTAAGGATGTTTCTTTGTATGTATTTTACTTTTTTTTGACCATGCTTCTTTCAGAATTCTCTATCTCTGGTTTTCAACATTTTGATTAGGATGTGCCTTGAAGTGCTGCCATTTGGGTCTCTTTAGCTAGTACTCTTTGGGAATCAAGGATGTGGAAGCATGCACTATTCAGCTCTGGTAATTTTTCAGCAATGATATATGCTTGGCTGTTGATCATTCATGAGAGTTTTATTACTGTGTCTCTGGGACTCCAATGAATCTTAAGTTTTTTTTCTGTTGAATTTATCTCAGAGTTTGATTGCTATCTGTTAACTTATTTTGAGTAATTTTCCCATCTTCTATTTGCTTATTTTAAGGCTATTTTCTAACTTCTTCTGTTGTAAGAGCTGTTGTACAGCTCATCTTTTAGATCACTGATTACATCAGAAGCAACTGTAACACTGCTTGAATACCTTCTAATAAGCCTTTCATTGTTCTTACCAAGTTTTTCAGTCCTGTTATTTCTGCTTGAATCATTCTCGTTTCTACTCTCACATTCTCTTGAGTATTATTAGTTGTTTGTTCAGTTCACTCCATTGAATTCTTTGACCATTCTACACATTTCCTCTCTAAAAGTCCTAATCAGAGAGTCTATAGTTTGCTGGTACTAGTTTGGTTTTCATAACTACCATCTTCTTTCACTAAGAATAGTGGCTTTCTGTGCTTTTTTCCAAATTGTGACCTTTTGTTTGTTTGTTTGTTTTTGGGTCATCCCTGGTGATGCTCAGAGGTTACTCCTGACTATGCGCTCAGAAATTGTCCCTGGCTTGGGGAACCATATGGAATGTTGAGGGATGGAACCACAGTCCGTCCTAGTTTAGTGCATGTAAGGCAAGTGCCCAACTGCCTGCACAACCTCTCCACCCTCCTCCATTGTGACATTTAAAGTGTGGTATTTTGTATGTGTTGTGCTGGGCTTATTAACTAGAACAAATATGCATTCACATAGCAGATCAGCGTTTTTTTTTCTAATGGTATGCTTGTCTTGCCTCTTCCGGGTGTAGGCCATGCTCCTTGTTCACCTCACAGTGAGTGCTCTCATTGTTCTTTTCCTTAATTTTATCACCAGTATCACATATGATACAACAAATCCTGCCAGAAGGATATCTGAGCAAGCTCCAGGACTAAGCCCTGAGCACTGCCAGGTTTGGCCCAGAAAAACAAACAAAATATCCCTACTGAGTATGTATTGTATGTTACTGTTTCATAAGTTGCTCTTATAATATATACATATATACAATCAGACAAGGACGAGGATAATACCTCAAATGTTAGATCACACAAATGTATAAAGATATGATCTCAAGCATTACATGATATTTCGAGCATTGTGAGTTTAGTTTGTATAGATACCAATCACTACTGACCTAAAGCAGCTGAGTTCTGGAAATAACCAATATGTCCCTGAGCACTGCTGTATTTGGCCCATATTTAAAGTAAGAGGCATACTATTGGGACTATGATTACTAGACAGAGAACATCATGAGATTACATATATAAATTCCTGAATTTTTTCTTTAACAAAATAATAGAAGATAAAGAAGAAATAAATTTAACTTGAGGAATTAAGTGAGGAAACTATAGACATAGTGCACACTCATTAACAAATAGTATTATTTCTAGGCAAATATGAGGTATGGAAAGTTTTGGAGCACTTCATTGTCTTGTTTTCTACAATTGTATACTTTTAATTTTAGTTCATGTCTGGTTTAGATTCACTTAATTATAAATATTCAAAACAAGAAAATATTCTCAACTTGCAAGGAGTGAATACTTTATCACTTCAAAAAAAAACATTTCACAGTGCTCCTCCAGTTGACCTCTTGTTTCTCTCTTTCTATCTCACTTTCCCAGCATACTTGATTCATATTTCTCATTATTAATATATTTCATATAAAGTAAAAATTTTAATAAAAATTCTTTACATACAAGACCTAATTCTCTTTTTAAGCTAAAATCATTGAAAGTACAATAAGAATTATATATATATATATATATATATATATATATATATATATATATATAAAAGCTGCCTAAAAGATCCTAGCTACTTTGATGAATTACTTGAATCTGTCAAAACACTCCTTTTATCACTGCACATTATTAATGAGTTCAATCATGGGGTTGTGTTGCTTAATAGAGGTGGCAGAAGATTGATGTCAGTCTTAGAAGTGTGTTTATTGAAGTGATCCTATGTGGAACCATGGCAAGTTTGTTGGAGTTTTAGAAGTGTGTTCACTGAAGTGAAACATTCTTGATATGTTAAACAGGCTTAAAACCAGTTATGGCCTTTACTAGCTCTTGTAGTTATAAAACTGAAGGTCATTTTCTGTGTGATGTTTTTATTATTATTTTTGTAATGATATCCTATCAGACTTTATTACTTACATGTTCTAGGCCTAAAAATCTGAACCTAAAATCCGTGTTTTTGTGAATGCAAGTTACTAGTTTGAATCAAAAATTGAAATATCGCAGCCCAGTTCTAACTCTCGTATGGTATATTATAGTTAAAATAAATCTATGCTAATATATGAAGTCTATAGCAGCATATGTATTCAGTGCACCCCATTTTTCTAGTATCATATCTGAATCAAGTGCAGCTCCCTATTGAGTTAGGATTCTTTGGAACACTGCATTCTTTTTATTCATTCAAAACTCATTGTTCTATTCTTCTGCATTTCTTGTTCCTTTCTCTGGCTAGGGATGATTATTTCTTTTTATTTATCTTTAACTAAGCATGTGAGAAAGATTAGGGAGAGACAACCAAACTATCTTGAAGTTTTTCATAGAGTATACTAGTTCCTTCGTAATCACTGAAGTTCTGATTTTTCATTTGTTAAGTCTGGTCATACAGCCTTAATGTCTGAACAACATATATAGATCCAGACTCCAGACATGTTCACAGAGTAGCCTGTAGTCTTAAAAATATGATCGCATTTATCTATCTTCAAGACAGGCAGGGGTTTGGGAAGGTAGAAAATGGAGGGATATTGGTGGTGAGAAAATTTGTAACCATTGTGCTTAAATAATTAAAAAATAAAAACAGAGCCCCTCAAATATATAATTGCATTTAGAGAGAGGCGAGGCCCTCCCTCCCATTTTTATTTAAATTGTGATTAAGGAGCCCTTTTTCTATTAAAAAAGAGCCTAAAATTGTAAAAATTGTGACTTGTCAAATATAATGAAATATATTTTGCCAAATAGTTTTTTTTTCCTCACAGGTAGCATTGCATACATAATAAAGAGGCGTCCGTTCTATGCAATCTTTCGACAATTAACTCCTGATGTCAATCTGTAGTTTCTAAAGCCTAAAGGGAAGCAAATTTCATGGTTATTGCATTACATTGCAATCAAATATACATGGGGTCAATATTTTAAGTGGATTGGTAAATATAAATAAAGGAAAATCACATGTACAAAACTATAATTCTTAGTACAAAGGATGAGCTTTTTGCATATTGTGATTAGTCTAAGAAGCTAGATATGTTCTAGTTCCTTGACAAAGGGAAGTTTCTCATATAAAATAAAGTGCCCAGAAATGCTGTATAATTTGTAAAAAAAAGAAAAAGTACAAGCTATTTTCTATTATTATGTGAATTTCTGAAGTCAGATGGGAGTTTCTTGTAGACAAGATGATGATATTAATATAAATATGTAGGTCTGAAATATTATAGCATATAAAGCAACGTGAATATACAAATCATCAATGGCAATTTTTAAGGTTATTGGAAGGGAGGCACAATTACAAAATTTAGGTTTTTTTTTACAAAAAGGAAAATTCAAAACTAAATAGACACAAAATCAATATAAAAGAATATTCTATCAAAAATTATTCTGCCAACAAAATGATATTCAGTTACGTTTAAAATATTTGGTCATGATAAAATAAGTAAAATAAATATCATAAAATAGCCAAGTCCTATATCTATCGATAGAGAGATTGATAGAATTAATAACAAATACAATATTTTATACAAATCTGAATGTGTATATTTTATTTAGCCATATTATATTCATTGAAAAATATGTAAGGGTGCTGGAGCTGTGGCTCAGGGGAAAAGGCGTCTGCCTTGCTTGAGCTAGCCTAGGACAGACGACGGTGTTTGGATCCCCCAGTATCTCAAATGGTCTCCCAAGCCAGGGGCGATTTCTGAGCGCATAGCCAGGAATAACCTCTGAGCGTTTTTGGATAAGTCCCCCCCCCAAAAAAAAACCCCCAAAAACAAAACAATATATATGTATATATGAAGGGAAAGGTTAGCATAGTTTTAATATTATAAAGTGCCATTTTTCCAACCACTTTTAGAATGATTTAGTGAATAAAGAGTATGAGGCAGTAGTCTGTAAATAATTGGCTTTTTATTTTAATTTGCTGACATTGGGGAGGAGACAATATTAACAGTACTAGAGAAAACTATGAGAGTGCACGATACATATTTAAATAAATTGACTATTATCTCATTCCTTTAACACTGGTTTTGAGACAAAAACAAAATTCACAAACATGTAATTATCTTTCACTTGAAATATATGTACTAAAAAGTTAAAATTAAACAGGGAGGTAATGACAATAATAATTATTCTTAGATCCTTCCATAATCTAGGCAACATATTAGTTGTGTGCATATATGTTGTCTTATTTAACTTCAACAACAATAATGATATCTGATGTGTGTTCATCTTCTTTTTGTGGATGAATATATTATCACTCTCAACTTGGGTACTATGTTGAAAGAAACAGGTACAAAGGTTATTATTAACTGTGACTAATGGAGTCAGGGAAAATGGAACATCTAAGTATTGTATACTTAGAATTTGCTGATAGAGGAGAATTGATAGGCTTTGTGGCTTTATGATACTGGGTCAGTAAAATAATTGGATAGTTTGATTTGTGCTTTAGTGAGGATGAAGAAATCTTATCACGTGTTCAGAGAATGGCCAGAGTTTCCTCTAACTGAGTTTTTCTTCCTTCATTGTTCATTCCTCTGGGTTTTGTGCATACTCTGGATGTGTCATCCAGATGCAAGATCTGCATTTTAGCAGTAACATCTGGTAAAAATCTATTGTTTCTGATTCTTGAAAATAATTACATTCTAGCCAGAGAGTATAGCAGGTAAGACATTTACTTTGCATATGAACTAGTCAGTTGGATCTCCTGCTCCATGTTTGGAACCCTGAACAAAGCCAGGAGTGATTTGAACAATCCTGGAGCACCCTGGGCCAAATAAACTACAAAGAATACTTACTTTCTGAAATATGAAACAATAGCTGACCAAATAAATGATTCTATATCAACTTGTTTCAGTGACAAGTACAATTCTCAGTGATGACTGTGTCATTTTAGTAAAAAGTAGACTGGGTACCAGTGACAATAATTATGCTCCAAATTAAAAATTTTGGAAAAGACTATTCCTGAATTTAAACTAAGAATATGTTCCTATTACATAGTATTCAGAGCCAAAAAGAATCAAGTAGTATCCAATGTGGAAAATAAAGTTGCAATAACTAATTTTAAATATAAACTTAATTTTAGTCACCTAAAGATTAGATATGCTATTATAAAAAAAAGTACTATGAAGTACTTATTTTGGAGAAAAGGAGAGCCACATAGTAGAATATTGAAAAATAAAAAAATGTACTGTACACAAAATTATAATTTAGTAATTTTAATTTCCATATTTTGATACAAATTGAAAAACTCCCCTGTAATTTAATACTTGTATAAAATATAGTTTTTTAAAATCAGTTATAAAAATAAAGGAAGAAAGTTTAGCTAATTTTGTAATGTAGATGGTTAATTAATGCTTTACAGTGTATTTTAAAATCTAGTGAATAAAGTGAAATAAAAAGCCTATAGTGAAATAGTCTCATAGTCTAATATTCATGGTCAAAATGAATAACCAGCTCCTTTGAGCATATTGTTTTTTTAGCTAATGCAAAGAAAAATATGCATACTGTGCAAAATTATATACAAACACAAAATTATCAAGCAAAATAATTTCATTTATATGCATAACATTCTTTATTGTTTCCAAAAAGACCTATTCATCATATGCATATTTAAATTGAATGAATAGAAAAATAAATTTTTTTCAGACTTTTCTTGCCATTAGTTAATTTTCTTATTTTGCTTCATAAGATAATTTAATACCTTTATTCTATTTAAATAGGCCAATAACTTATAAGCCTATGAATGAATTCTATTGTGTTTAAACTGTAAAATTGTATGGTGTCTATATATACTTAATATAACATATATGTACATAGATATAGCTTACATTTTTATTTATTTTGTTTCATAGTTAAAATACCTAATCCTTAACATCAAATTGTTTTAAAACTATTTCAAACAGTTAATTTTTAATTGATTTATTGGGAATCTGAAAATTTAAGGAACAAAATTATGAATAGATGTGTAAGCATTTTTAGGGTGTACAGTCAATTGTGCTCAGTGGTTATTCCTGGCTCTGTGTTCTAAAATCACTCCTGGCATGGTCAGGGCGACCATATGGGATCATGAGCAAGACAAACTCCATAATCCCAGTGATATAGCTCTAGCCCCTAAATGTAAGCACTTTTTAACTTTTGTATTATCAGTAAAGTTTTCTGTTGAAAGATCAGAGCAAGAGCTCTGCTGGATTGATTCGCAGCATCTCATGCGGCAATCTCATATGGTCCACTGAGCCTGTCAGGTGTACTTATTGAATGCAGAACCAGGAGTCACCCCTGAGCACTGCTGAGTGTGGCCTAAAATTCAAACAAACAAAAATATTTCAGAATATATATTAAAGCAAATGATTTAATTATAATGGTATACTTTTCTCTTTTTTTCTATGCATATAAAGCATCTGTACTTCTAAAGAATCTATCTTTAAAAATGAAAAAAAATTCTGGTGCATAGGTAGGGTGTTTGGCTTTGTAAGCGCCAATAAGACTTACTGGCCATGGGGATTGAGGAATACATCAATATTTTTTTCCTTAAAGATTTATTAATGCCAGGGAAGGCATGATTATTACCACAATGGGACCCAAGATACAAAATAAATATTTAATGCTATATATCTTAGATGCCAGAGTTGAACACCTATTTATGTAAATAAGAATAAATATGTGTGTCTTTTGGGCCAGAGTTGTGGATAAGACAGACTCTCCTGGGCCCCTGAAGCTCGGCAGACATTTGGGGGCTTCCCCCAGCTTGCTTCAACTTGGGAACTTTGATCTTCTTTGGCCTTCGTCCCCTGAGGGCTTGCCTCGGCTGATGTGAGTCCTTCTGGGTCGTAGTTGCGGATAAAGCTGACTCTGCTGGGCTCCTTAATCCCACCTAAAAGTGGTCGAAGCAGTGTTCGCTTCGCGGCCGGGCACTCCATCTAGCCAATGAATACCACCACAACACGTAGAAAAACCCACTGCACAAGCGTGACAATGGGGAAACTACGCAGAGCAACATGACCCATAGAGAATAAAGATGGAAACTCTGATGACCCAACAATGGCCAACAACCTATGCAGTCTTTCAGAAATGGAGTTTAGAGAAGAAATAATGAGGATGCTCACAGAACTCAAAGAAAGTATAGATCAGAGCACTAATAAAAATCAAGAGACTATAAAGATAGAAATCAGAAAACTCCAAACTGAAATATCAGGTGAAATAACAGGTTTGAAAAGCTCAGTAGACAAATTGAAGAACACAATGGATGAGCTTCACAACAGGTTAACAGCAGCTGAGAATAAAATTGGTGTGCTGGAATATGAGATGCATAACAACTTCATACAGCAGAATAGATTGGAAATAACCCTTAAATCAAATGAGCAGACAATGGAAAAATTACTCAAAGAATATGAGCAGATGAAAATAGAAGTCTTTGATAAGCTCAACAGAAACAACTTTAGAATCATTGGAGTCCCAGAGACCCAAGAAGACAATCTCCAGAAAGAATCAACAGTCAAGAACATCATCACAGAGAAACTACCAGAGCTAAAGAAAGCATGTGACCAAATCCTGCATGCAAGAAGAGTACCAGCTAAAAAAGACCCCAGGAGAAACACCCCCAAGACACATCATAGTTACAATGATGAATCCCACAGATAGAGATAGATTTCTGCAAGCAGCAAGATCAAAAAGGGAAATTGCATTCCAGAGAGCACCTGTAAAATTTACAGCAGACCTGTCACCAGAAACACTCAAGGTCAGAAAACAATGGTACGATATTGTGACAAGACTGAATGAAATGAATGCCTCACCTAGAATACTACTCCCAGCCCGACTCACGTTCAGATTTGAAGGACAAATACATAGCTTCATGGATAAACAACAGCTCAGAAACTTCACAGATGATTATCCGGTCTTAAAGGGAAAACTGACAGGGCTTCTCTAAGACAAGAGAATCCAACAAATACAGGAAACTTATCTACAAAGATGACATTAAATCCTATGACAATCATCTCCCTCAATGTCAATGGATTAAATTCACCAATTAAAAAACACAGAGTGGCAAAATGGGTCAAAAAATGAATCCAACATTCTGCTGCCTAAAAGAAACATATCTGAACAGTCAGAACAAACATAGACTCAAAATCAAAGGCTGGAGGAAAATCATCCAAGCAAACAAATCCTCAAAAAAGCTGGGGTAGCCATATTAATATCTGATGACACCAACTTTATACTTAGAAAAGTGGTAAGGGAGAAAGATGGACACTATATACTAATCAAGGGATATGTGCAACAGGAAGAAATCAGACTATTAAACATATATGCACCCAATGACAACCAGCAAATTTTCTAATACAACTGCTGACAAATCTGAAAGAATAAATCAATAATAACACAATAATTGTAGGAGACCTCAACACGGCCCTATCAACATTTGATAGGTCAACCAGACTGAAACTGAACAAAAACATACTAGCTCTGAAAAGAGTAATGGAAGAAAGAAGACTAGTAGATATATATAGGACACTCCATCCCAAAAAACCTGGATGCATTCTTTTCCAATGTACATGGCTCATTCTCCAGGATAGACTATATGCTGACACATAAAACATACCTCCATAAAATCAAGAGGATAGAAATCTTTCAGGCTACCTTTGCAGACCACAAGGCTCTGAAATTAGATGTGAACTACAAAGCCACACAGAAAAAAACATCAACAACTGGAAATTAAACACCCTTCTATTGAACAACCAGTGGGTTCAAGATGAAATCAAAAAAGAAATCAAAACTTTCCTGGAAACAAATGATAATGAAGACACAACCCCCCAGAATCTATGGGACATAGCAAAAGCGGTCCTGAGAGGAAAATTTATAGCTCTACAAGCACACATAAGGAAAGAAGAAGGGGCATACCTGAATAACTTAATGACGCAGCTCAAAAAACTAGAAAATAAACAACAAAAGGAACCAAAAATAGGGAGACAAAAGGAAAATAACAAAGCTGAAAGCAGAACTCAACGAAGTGGAAAATCAAAAAGCAATCCAAAAGATCAATGAAAGAGGAAGTTGGTTCTTTGAAAAAATAAACAAGATTGATAGACCATTGGCAAAACTCACAAAGAAAGAGAGAGAGAGAAATCTGATAATCAGTATTAGAAATGAAAAGGGGGAGATCACGACAGATAATGCAGAGATCCAAAGAGTAATCAGAGACTATTTTGAGAAACTTTATGCTACTAAATATGAGAACCAGAAGAAATGGAAAAAATTCTTGGATGCTTACAACCTTCCACATTTAAGTAAGGAGGATGTAGAATTTTTAAACACCCCCATCACTACTGATGAAATTGAAACTGTAATTAAACATCTGCCCAAAAAGAAAAGCCCCGGTCCAGATGGATTTCCTAATGAATTTTTTCAAATCTTTCAAGAGGAGCTACTACCAATCCTGGCCAGGCTCTTCCATGAAGTTGAAAAAACGAGAACACCCCCAAACAGCTTTTATGAAGCCAATATCACCTTGATACCAAAACCAGACAGAGATGCTGCCAAAAAAGAAAACTACAGATAAATATCCCTGATGAATGCTGATGCAAAGATCTTCAACAAAATCCTAGCAAATAGGATCCAATGCATCATCAAGATCATACACTACGACCAAGTAGATTTATGCAAGGTTGGTTTAACATCCGTAAATCTATCAATATCATACACAACATCAACAAAAAAAAATAAAAATCACATGATCATATCAATAGATGCAGAGAACGCATTTGATAAGGTCCAACACCCATTCTTGATCAAAACTCTCAGCAAGAGGAGAATGGAAGGAACCTTTCTCAAGCTAGTTGAAGGCATCTAACACAAGCCAACGGCAAATATTATCCTCAATGGAGAAAAACTAAAGGCCTTTCCTCTAAATTCCGGTACAAGACAAGGCTGTCCGCTCTCACCACTCCTCTTCAACATAGTACTGGAAGTGCTTGCTATAGTGATCAGACAAGAAAAAGATATCAAAGGAATCCACATAGGAAAGGAAGAAGTCAAGATCTCACTGTTTGCAGATGACATGATACTCTACTTAGAAAATCCTAAAGACTCTACCAAAAAGCTTCCAGAAACAATAGACTCATATAGCAAGGTGGCAGGCTACAAAATCAACACACAGAAATCAATGGCCTTTTTATACACCAATAATGATAGGGAAGAGAAGGAAGTCAAGGAGGCAATCCCATTCACAATAGCGCCACACAAACTCAAATATCTTGGAGTCAACTTGACCAAAGAGGTGAAGGAACCTATACAAAGAAAACTATAAATCCCTGCTCCAAGAAATAAAAGAGGACACACAGAAATGGAAACACATCCCGTGCTAATGGATTGGCAAGATTAACATCATTAAAATGGCAATGCTCCCCAAAGCATTGTACAGATTTAATGCGATCCCTCTAAAGATACCCATGGCATTCTTCAAAGAAGTTGATCAAACACTTATGAAGTTCATCTGGAACAATAAGCACCCTCGAATAGCTAAAGCACTCCTAGGGAAAAGGAGTATGGGAGGCATTACTCTCCCCAACTTTAAACTGTACTACAAAGCAATAGTTATCAAAACAGCATGGTATTGGAACAAAGATAGATCTCAGATCAGTGGAACAGGCTCGAGTTCTCAGACAATACTCCCCAGAAATACAATCATCTAATTTTTGACAAAGGAGCTAGAAATCCTAAGTGGAGCAGGGAAAACCTCTTTAATAAATGGTGCTGGCAGAACTGGTTAGCCACTTGCAAAAAAGCGAACATAGACCCACAGCTAACATCATGTACGAAGGTAAAATCCAAATGGATTAAAGACCTTGATATCAGACTTGATACCATAAGGTATATA
>PVKC010027172.1:0-15762 GCA_004027635.1 Crocidura indochinensis | reverse complement strand
AAAAAAAAAAAAAAAAAAAAAAAAAAAGTCACTCTTGGCAGGCACGGGGGACCATATGGGGAACCAGAGGATCGAACCGCGGTCAGTCCTAGGTTAGCGTAGGCACCTTATCTCCAGCGCCACCGCTGGGCCCCCAGGCTAGAGCTTTTTGTTGTTGTTGTTGTTGGTCCCGGAATGTGTACTGACCAGTCCTGGTTGTAACAACCAGTCATCTGTAGATAGCGATCTTGGCTTTTGCACAGATCAAAGGGTGACATGTCTTCTGATTTTGTTTTATCATTGGCTGGTGAGGAAGGACAACTTGCTCTTAGATCAAGTTGTCACCATTTCCTCTTTGGATGACATTATTTTTATTGAACAAAATTTACTTAAAAAGCTGTAATGAAGAGAAATAAAAACACAAAGCATCTTCAAGCCAGGCCTTTTTCTAAAGTGGAAATACGAGGAGTTTCTATACAGTAATTCCAAATTATTGATTTGTTTAATTGGGAGTTTTTCTGGGGCGAGCTTTCATTAAAATTCGTCTTGCTATGAGATCTTCCTAATAGTTCTTATTTTGCTAAAGTATTTTTCTACACTTCACTCTTCTTAACCTTTTCTATATTATCCCCCTTTAAAAATGTATTCTGATGTAGTCGATGCTTATTCATTATGCCTCTCCTTGTTGAAGCATTAAGTTCTTCAAGTCAGGCTTATTGTTTTGTTTCCTAATGCATTGCACTTTTCTATAATTCTTCTGGGAAAATAGAATATACAAAATAAAAATACACAAAGAAGAAAGAAAGCAAGGAAGAAATATCAATTAAGTTTATTACTTACCTCTGCCTGTCTGGACTGTCCAATTTCTTGAAAATATGTTTTTACTGTGACAGCTCACTGATAGGATAGGAACACATTATAATCATTGTTGAAAAGTTTCACAAATATGTATTTATCTTTGGTTTAATTAAATGTCATTTGATGGGCGGAGGTAGTAACATCAGTTACGGCTCTTTCCTTACATCAGGCAACCCTATTTCAGCCCCCAGTAACAAATAGGGTGTCTCAATCCCCAATAGAAATGATCTTTGAGTGTAGAGCATGTAGAGCCAGGACTAAGCTCTGAGCACTTCTGGGTGTGATCTCTTCAAAGAAACAAAAAAAGAAGCAAACATTTTTAAATATTGTTTGAGATTGAATTCAGGGCCTAGTAAGAAGGGCCTCTTATCAAGAAAATGATTTACTAGGGTCAGAGCAATAGTACAGCTGGTAGGGAGCTTGCCTTGCAAGTGAATAAATTGGTTTCTGCCCCTGGCTTCTCATATAGTCCCCCAAGCACTGTCAGGAATAGTTCCTGACTGCAGAGATAGGAGTAGCCTCTGGTTACAGTGTGTGTGTGTGTTGTGTGTGTGTGTGCGAACACAATCTTCACCATCAACGAACACAGTGATTTGCTAAATAATATGTACATTAAGATACTAGGAAAGGTCACTTGCAGGTAGAGCTCTGACATTTCAGTTTTGTTCATTCCAATACGTGGTGGATACAAGACATCACTCACTAACTTTTTCCACTCTTCAAAGAATACTGATAATAGCAATATGGATAAATTCTGGTATTTTATATTTCTGGTATTATATAATGTAAGTAATAAGCAGGATTAAACTAAAATGTAAAGATAGAAACACAAAAATAGCAGTTTGATTCTGACAATATAATACAAGTAAATTACCCAAGATATTTGAAATTAATTACAATGAAACATGACATATGATATTATACTGCTTAAATATATTAATGTTTTGAGAAAGGTCTTCAGAAATTCTGTTACTATGAGGACATCATATAATAAATAAACATTTTGCATTGGTTGTATGTATTATTTTAAGAGGGGTTTGCTTCTTTAGCTGATCTTCAATCCTAGTCAATATAAGTTTCTCCAAATATGATGTAGAACCTTCTCAAAGTTGATGAGTCTCATTATTTTGAATGAACCAGATTCTTTAACATATTTGCTCCTATTTTTCAAGATTGTGGTTCTGGTAGAATTGGACATATCTGACTTAAATAGTAATTATTATTGATGTTATACTTTAGTAATTTTTTAACCACTTTCCATGTTTTTCATGATCAAAATTTGATACAAATTCTTACTGGCAACATTATCAGTGGATTTAATGTGCTTAGAGTCCTCAATGAACAAAAATAAGAGATTTAGTTAAAAGTATGTACAAGATTGTGTAAAATGCAATGATGTAATTACAGACATAGAAAAGTTGAGCCCACCATGGTTCTATGCTATCTAAGTATCGACTGCTCCTTGCATCTTAAAAAAAATTATTTGCTCTTTATTTATAGACCGTTCATGTCAGTAGTTGGATTATTATTATTATAAGGAAATATATGGCAGCACTGATTCTATGCTGAGCCAAGTATTTTCTTCAGTTTCTGATTCAAAGCTCAAATATTTAAAAAATTTTGATAAAAATCAATGTGAAGCTGGAATCAAAGTACAATGAGTGAGGCAAGTTGGAATCGGAGGGAAAATAGAAGCTGACAACATTATTGTAGAATCCACAGCCACACTGAGTTTCCATTTATTTCTTTCCAATACCACATCACCTATCCAAACAGTCCCAAGAGTGACTTTAATCACTTATTTGAAGTAACTATGCCTGACAAGAAGTGAGCTTAATAAGAGCTAGAGTCTTGTCCAAGTCTTTTCTGCTCTCTCCTCCTCACTGGCAAGATATCTGGTATATTAATGGATTCAATCAATAGTTGTAGTGTGGATTCATTTTATGAATGAAAAAATTAATTGATGAAAACTTGGCTCCTAGAATATCTCACTTGGCAGACTATCTTGTTATTATTCTTTTCTTTGTTTCACTTATTTCTACACTGAAAATTTCTTTTTTTGCTCTTCTTTGCCCAAGGCTGAAAGACTTAATCTTTTTAAGGAAAATTCCCTAATAACAGTTTCAACAATAAAACAAATCTGACTTGGATATATTTGGTTTGAATTTTTCTTAGCCATCACTTTCATTTTTATAAATAGTATATTTATAGTACACTAATAAAACAAACCAAATAAGATAAATAAAATTGCTATAATATACTCAGAACCTAACTTGAGCATACATTTGGCTAAGTAACTGTAAAAAATTTCTTTTTTCACAATAAAATAGATTACTTGAGGTCTCTGAAGCTGATGCTTTTGTTTATTTGACACATTTTTCATACACATATTACCAGTAATTTTAGGGGTCCCAGGATAGAAACATTCCTTCTCCCTGGCTTCAGAAATTCTATCATTCAGAGTTCTAGAATTATATAAATTCCTGATATTTTTGGCTAGAGAGGAACTTTTATGCAATGTCCTTCCTACTTTCAGAATGTCCACTTAACACTAGAAAAACTGCTGGCAATTGTATAAACACTTAATTTATTATTTCTTTTAAGGAGTCTATTCTACTACATGTAACTTTAAAATATAATCTTTAGGGGCCCGGGAGATAGCATGGAGGTAAGGCGTTTGCCTTTCATGCTAAAGGTCGTCGGTTCGAATCCCGGTGCCCCATGTGGTCCCCCGTGCCTGCCAGGAGCAATTTCTGAGCATGGAGCCAGGAGTGGCCCCTGGGCGCTGCCGGGTGTGACCCAAAAACCAATATATATGGAAATACTGCTTTATTTCACTTAGCTAATTGACCTCAAAAAATTTCAGCCTGGTTGTTGAATCTTACTAAAACCATGGTAAACTAGATTTCCATTCAATTAACTACTGCCCAGAAAAAAAGGAACCATATCAAATTATTATTTATTTATTTATTTATTTTGGTTTTTGGGTCACACCCGGCAGTGCTCAGGAGTTACTCCTGGCTCCATGCTCAGAAATTGCTCCTGGCAGGCACAGGGGACCATATAGGGCACTGGGATTCAAATCCAACTTCGCTCTTCTTTAGAAGTTGGATTTAAAGGACTACTTCTCTATTTCATTAAATTACAGCAGGAACATTAGACTTGTGTGAATATGTGACTCATTTTAGTCCCAGGAATTCTGACTCTGGACAAGTTTCCTCTTTAGTACCCCTGTCCTTTCTTGTCATACCTCTGCTCTTTGCGCTTTTGATATGTAGCTTTGATTTTGACCAAATAGTTTTCTGTGATCAACCAAACATATGTTCCATCACTCAAAAGAAGCTTATGAGAGTTAATCAACCATAAATGTGATTATGGATGATAATAAATTCTTCTCAATTAATATGCTGCAGCTTAGCAGGATCTTGTTAAAATATCACTTTGCACGTACAACATTTCATAATCACACATATGATTTCACTCAGTATTCACACCAAATACTGTGAAGTAGCAGGTGTGGGTAGAATATTATCTTGGTTTTATAGATGAAAACATTATGATTACAAGAACCTAAATGATTTGCTGCTGGTAATACAATTTGTAGCAATTTCTGAATTGAAACTAGGCTGAGTCAAGATATTAAAGTCTTTCCACTGGCATTTGAAACGGCGAGATAATAAAATTGTAAGTAATGTGGAAGTCAATAGGCTATGGAGATAAAGTATCTCTTTTCCTGCTCCTTGAAGTTCTTATTTGCTTCTTTGACTTTACATTTCTCTTCTTCCTGTCTCTCTTTATCCTAACTTTAAAGATTAATTATTGATTCTGAATAGCCTAGCACTCCAATAATTAGAAAATGGCAGAGAAATCTAATCATACCCTAAATAAGATATTAGGAAAATTATGTCAAGAAACTTCTGAATGTTGTTTCTTCATCTTACTGATAACCCATTTATATACAAAAATAATGTCTAGGACTAAACTTTACTTTAGTTCATTTGAGGTATTATATGGCAGACCATTTAAAAGCTACAGATTTTCTAAAAATAAACCTCAGGGATTTTTTGGGGGGGGTCACAACTGGCAGTGCTCTGGGGTTACTCCTGGCTATCTGCTCAGAAATAGCTCCTGGCAGGCACAGGGGACCATATGGGACACAGGAATTTGAAACCCACCACCTTAGGTCCTGGATCGACTGGTTGCAAGGCAAACACTGCTGTGCTATCTCTCCGGGCCCAAAACTCAGGGATTTTAAAATTAACAAAGTATGTTATTATTTTAGGAAATGTTAAGCAGGTAATTCAAGAATATGGAAATACTGCTTTATTTCACTTAGCTAATTGACCTCAAAAAATTTCAGCCTGGTTGTTGAATCTTACTAAAACCATGGTAAACTAGATTTCCATTCAATTAACTACTGCCCAGAAAAAAAGGAACCATATCAAATTATTATTTATTTATTTATTTATTTATTTATTTATTTATTTATTTTGGTTTTTGGGTCACACCCGGCAGTGCTCAGGGGTTACTCCTGGCTCCATGCTCAGAAATTGCTCCTGGCAGGCACAGGGGACCATATAGGGCACTGGGATTCAAATCGATGACCTTTTTCATGAAAGGCAAACGCCTTACCTCCATGCTATCTCCCGGGCCCCCATATCAAATTATTTTAAGCATTCACACAATTGTAAAAATTAATGGAATTTCTAGGTAGATTCAGGTTTTCAGGATTAAATCAATTTCATTTATTTTGACCAATAAATAGACTCTGATAAAGGTGTATGAATCCACACTTATGAACTCACTGAGAACTTAAAACTCCATTTTAAGAGAAACTAGATTTTACTATTCTCGTTTAAAAGCTAAGTGCCATTTCTTTTTATCTGAGCATGTCTTTTTACAGAAGTTCAATATGAGTTAACACTTTATTTTATAGAAAAAATCATAGAATGCAAAAAAGAAAAGAGACAAAAGCTTATGTTATAGGCTTTATTTATTTTCTCCTTAAATATCTGTCCTTCCTTAGTCAAAGAAACTTTTTACCTCTTCTAGGGCCTAGTATTATTTTTAAAACGTTTTAATTTTTATTTCTCATTAAGACTGATAACTTTGAAAACTAAAAACCTTTGCTGGGCCCCATTAATACTAAGCAACTATTAGAATTTACTCCTTTGCATAGATAAGTGGCTCCCTGCTCTTTTTCAGTGGAAATGGTTCTAGAAGACAGTCCATCTGATGTACCATTACCCAGGTACTCCTTAAAGATCTAAGGGATGAAATCTCTAGAACAGAATATTGCTGGCAGATAGAGCCCTTGCGATGAGGATTATTTTAAGAATGATACAATTAAGAAGAAATTACCTAGTCCTGAAATAGCCCAACACATGAAGACAATACCTCTTTGAAATTCAAGTACTGAACTCTGCAGATGAAGAAAATGAGGCACCACCCAAAGAAGAGTAACCTCATCAGAAGAAAAAAGCTACAGGATAATCTAAAGGTCTAAAACTACAGGATAATCTAATAGCCTAAAATCTTAAGTCATTATAAGTCTATGGTTCTTTTGTGACATAAAGATTAATGCTTATATATGCAGAGAATTATCAATCAAGACAATTGAATGTTGGTTTCACTTACAGGATAAACCAACCTAGTTTTGTTCAGAGACTTATGCTATACCCTCTATGTGACATTCTGAATGTTGTATTCTTAAAGTTATTTCTTTTTTAAAATATAAATTACTTTATTTAAAGACCATGAATCACATAGTTGATATAGTTAATAGTAATACATTTGTTTTCAGATAAGTGGGAGTGAAATTATTAACAAAGATAAAGGAAAAAAAAAGAAAGAAAATAGAGTACAGTAATAAGAAAAAAAGAACAGAGACAAAAAAGCTTATGTTATAGCCATTATTGATTTTCTCCTTAAATATCTGTCCTCCCTGAGCCAGGGAAACTTTTACCTCCCCTAGGTCTTAGTATTAGTTTTTGAATTTTTTTGAATTTTTTAAAATAATATTTTTAAGCATCTTGATTACAGACATGATTGTAAAGAGCACCCCCCTTTCACCAGTGCAACATTCACGCCACTGATCCCTGCCCCCCATTTTCTTCCCCCTGCCTGTATTCAAAACAAGCTTTCTACTTCTCTCACTCATTGACATTGTTTTTTTTTGAAATACTGTATTAGTTGTTTCTGTTTTATTACTCAGATATTAGTTGATTATATTAATGTAAAGTGGAACTGATCAAAACCATTTATTTTGGGGGCCAGATCAAAAGTACTGTTATTTATTTATTTATTTGTTTTGGTTTTTGGTTTTTGGGTCACACCCGGCAGCGCTCAGGGGTTACTCCTGGCTCCATGCTCAGAAATTGCTCCTGGCAGTCACGAGGGACCATATGAGGCACCGGGATTCGAACAGATGGTCTTTTGCATGAAAGGCAAACACCTTACCTCCATGCTATCTCCCGGGCCCCACTCATTGACATTGTTATGATAGTTGTCAGTGTAATTATTTCTCTACCTGCATTCACCACTCTTTGTGGTGTGCTTCATATCATGAGCCAGTCCTTCCTGCCCTCATCTCTATTGTCTCAAACTTTTAAATTTTTATTTCTTATTTAGACTGACATCTTTGAAACCCAAAAAAACTTTGTCTGGGTCACATTAATACTAGGCAGAAATTACCAAAATTTTGTGAAAATTATTGAATCTCAAATGAGGTCAATTGATCAATGTCAGAAGGTTTAGAGATCTTGTTGCTAGTTAGTTATTTCTTTTGTTTCTGAGCATCAGATGGTTTTAAATACACATGGCATCTAAATTGGTGTGTTTATATGGGTATGCCAATATTAAATACTCTTTTTTGTTTGTTTGTTTGTTTGTTTGGTCACATCCGGCAGCGCTCAGGGGTTACTCCTGGCTCTATGCTCAGAATTCACCCGTGGCAGGCACAGGGGACCATATGGGATGCCGGGATTGGAACCACCGTCCTTCTGCATGAAGGCAAACGCCTAACCTCCATGCTATCTCTCTGGCCCCAATATTAAATACTCTTAACGTAGGTGGAAAGCCCTTGTAGGAAGGTTGAGAGAAACCTTATACCCTAATTGAAACAAAGGATATAAGCAAAAACATTCCCTAGGACCATGAATATGATTCCTGAACAAACATGTTTTCTGCATCTACCTCTTTTTATTTTTATTTTTTTTAGTTTTTGGGCCACACCTGGTTATGCTCAGGGGTTACTCCTGGCTATGCACTCAGAAATCGCTCCTGGCATGGAGGATCATATAGGACCCCAGGGATAGTTCTGGGTCAGCTGAGTGCAAGGAAACACGCTACAGCTGCGCTATCCCTTAGGCCCCTGCACCTCCCCTCTTTATTTTTTTTTTTCGGTTTTTGATTTTGGTCACACCCGGCAGTGCTTAGGGGTTACTCCTGGCTCTACAATCAGAAATCACTCTTAGCAGACTCGGGGGACCATATGGGATGCCAGGATTCGAACCATCGTCCTTCTGCATGCAATACAAAAGCCCTGCCTCCATGCTATCTCTGGTTCCTGCAACTCCCCTCTTGAAATGTGCATTTTCCTATTGTCATACTGGGTTGGGAACCAGGATTCTCTCCATCTTTGAAGAAGCCCGCATTGCATTCTCTCGTGATCTAATACACTTGCCCTTTCTGGGACCTGGGAGATAGCATGGAGGTAAGGCGTTTGCCTTTCATGCAAAAGGTCATCGGTTCGAATCCCGGTGCCCCATATGGTCCCCCGTGCCTGCGAGGAGCAATTTCTGAGCATGGAGCCAGGAGTAACCCCTGAGCACTGCCGGGTGTGACCCAAAAACCAAAAAAAAAAAAAAAAAAAAAAAAAAAAAAAAACACTTGCCCTTTCTAATCCTCACCCTCTGCTTTCTCAGTACCATCATATAAAATCTGTTTTTGCATGTCAAATCTGTTTTACTTCATTGTTTGTCTCCCACTGAAATTTTTTTTCCTGTTAGGAAAGGCAATGAACTTGAAAGACTTGGGTAAGATCTAGGACTGAGTCTCTTTTTCCAGCAAAGAGGCCTGAGGCCACAGTTCTCCAAGAAATCTGGTGGTAGAAATTAACTACCATGCCAGGCAAACCAGGACAATAGGTAAGAGACTACAATCTACTGGGACTGGCAGGACTTGAGGTCTGTGCCATACAAGGATTAATGCACACTTCATGGGTGCTAGATCTTCCAGCCATTCTCTGGCAGTGGAAGTGGAGAGAAAGCAGAATATTCCCCCTCTCCGTTGCTTTCTCTTTCTTCCACAGTTCATTTAAGTCATCTGGCATCCCCCACCGGCATCATAAATCTCTTCTGATTATAAAGTTGAGCTGAGAAGAGTCAATAGCTGGAAATGCAGAATTCCACTTAATAGAGTCAGAGATATTACTCTCTTGCCATGTTTATCCCCTGATTTATAGTCATTTTGCTCTCTTGCCTCATTATAATCATGGTTCTGTCTACACAACACTCCTGCCTTATAAAGGAGAAGATACTCCTTGCCTTCTGCTTCTATGCACCTTCCAAAGTACTACAAACACAACATCTGGCCATCTTTGAGAGAAAATAGTAGTATTATAATGTGACATCACTCAGAAAGTGACTTAAATGATTTTTTTCGTGTTCTGAAAAAGTCCTCTGCAGTAGGGACTTCTCAATAGTTAAATCTTCCTCAAAGCTGGAGAGCACTCTGTTTTACTGAGATTCTGGGTTTCCGGTTTTTCCTTCTTTTCTTGGCCATTTTAAATAATATCCTACCCATATGCTTCCCTTTCTTATGCAAAATATTTCTCCCTCGTTTTTATAATTTCCTCTATATAAAATCAGCAGATGAAAACTCAGCAGATACAAATTAATATTGCAAAATTTATTCTCGGTTTCTGTAGCAGCTCCCAACCTTAATTATTATAGGTTATGAAGAAAACAGACAGCAGTTTCAAAGTGCCAAGGTAGAAATAAAAGACATACTTTATTGACTATGTCTTCAATATTTACTTTCACTCTTTATAAAAGTGAATTTTATTTTGTTCTTCTTATTTCTTATATCTTCTTCCTCCTTTATTTTTCTGCCTAGTTAAATTATTCAAACCTGAAATAATACACTTAGCAGAGAGAATAAGGTTGGCTAACAATTGTCAAAGAGTGTGACAAAAAAGTTTATTTCACACTATTTTCTTGTCCCCCCTCTATTAATTGATTATTTTTGAAAAATTTCTAAAAGCTTAAAATTAATGCCTAAGGGCAAAATGAATTTATGATGTACTTCAAATACTAAATGTATTATTCTAGCCACTAATATTAATTATTAGCAACTTGGTAATTTCATTTGTCAATGTTTTCTTGTTTTATATATATATGTATGTATTTAAACATTATGATGCAAGCCAGTGAAATGGCTCAATGGCTGAAATACTTAATATGTAAAATTTTTCCTGGGGTTTGATGCTTGACCCTGAGTGGTCTTCAGAGTACTTCTGTACCCCAAATATGGAATAGGAATAGCAACTGAGCACCAATAAATACAATCCTTTGACCTCAAAACTATATTTTGATTTATGTAAGAGTAACCCATAAAGTTAACTCTGTTTTCTTTATTTTTTTGAGGCCACACCCAGCAGTGCCCAGGTGTTACTTCTGGCTCTTGCTCAAAAGTACCCCTGGCAGTATACCAGGGATTGAACCTGGCTTGACTACTTACAAAGTAAACTCCCTATCTGCTATGCTTTGGGTAAGTTTCTGGACCCTGAACCTTACTCTTAAAGTGTAAAATTTTGTACCCTTTACTATATTTCATAGATTGTTCACCATCACCATGCTCTAAGATTGTACGTCTCATCATTTCACAAATCAGTTTTATACTCATAACCAGTTACTACAAGCAAGGAGGCTTGCTCTGCCCCTGCCAATCATTAAGCCCTTTTCTGTTTCCATGAATTCATATGGACATTTTGTATTAATAAAATTATAGAATATATAGTTTTTATGCCTGACTTATTAAGCGTAACATTCCACTGGATTAGCACATATTGGCACCTTATTTCTTTTATGAATAATCAAGACAATCCTATGAAACTACTAGTATACTACCTTTTGCATATCTTTGCATTAGCTGATAGATATTTGAGTGTTCACTTTATGAATATTATGCACTCTTGTAAATATTCATGTGAAAATTTGTGTGAGCATATGTTTCTGTATCTCTTGGGCCTGCTATAGCAGTGATTTTTCTGGTTAATTCTATATTTAAACTTTTAAGAACTGTCAGCTTGTTTTTAAGGAATAATATCATTTAGCATTCTCACCTATGTCATATTAAAGTTGCCTGAGACAGAGCTAAGAATGATTTTACTCATGATTGTTACAGTAGGAGAGAATTTGAACTTCAGCAGTGTCAGCTAAAGACTTATAGATAAGTGGCATAGTGAAGGAATCAATAGGTGGAAAAAGGAATTCATTTGAATAGCAAGGCAGGAATTTTTGTCAAACTACCATAGCAGGATTTTTGCTGAACTAAGTTAAGATGAATAGTCCAAGTATGATAAGTCAAAGGTGTCTGATGTAGATGAAGTTTAAAATACACTGGATTAAAGTTTTATCAAGAAAGGAAGGCCTTGTTTGTTTTTGGTTTGTTTTGGGGACCACAACTCTAGTCTTTATAAGTAATGTATAAGATCTTTAATTTGTAATTGTCTTAACTAATATATATGTAAACATATATATATATTATTTACCACGTTTTTATTAGTAGTACCCTAATAGGTATAAAGTAGAATTTACATTTTGCTACCAACTAATGATATTGGCACTCACTAATAATCGTTTTATGTTCTTATTGGCCATTTTTTGGGGGGGGGCAGGACAATATTTGAAAATACCTAAATTTTCTTCCAAGTTCTAATAAGGCTATATGTCCTTTATTTTTAATCATTCATATTATTTACATATTATAAACAGATATTATTCAGATATATATAGACTTCTCATTGTGAAAGTTACCTTTTCATTTTCTTTTTATTTATTTATTTATTTATTTATTTATTTATTTGGTTTTTGGGTCACACCCGGCTGTGCTCAGGGGTTACTCCTGGCTCCATGCTCAGAAGTTGCTCCTGGCAGGCACGGGGGACCATATGGGGCACTGGGATTCGAACCGATGACCTTTTGCATGAAAGGCAAACGCCTTACCTCCATGCTATCTCCTGGGCCCCACCTTTTCATTTTCTTGATAACGTTCTTAAAAGCACAAAAATTGTTAAATTTAAAGAAGCTTATTTTATTTCTTCTTTTTCAAGATTTTCTCATTGCCTTTTAAAAGTAATTTTTTCTCAACTAATTCACTTGATCATAAGTGATATTGGGCTCTAATGTTAATAGGCAACAGTTTACCTTGAATTCTTAGAAATGTAGATTCCCTTATTCTGATTCAATAAGGGTAAATCTGATCTAAGAAATATGCAAGTTTAATAAGGAGTCACAATTTTCCCCTGTAGTATAAATAAATAATAATGAATAAATATTCATTAATATATAAAAAAGAAAATTAGAAATATCTATCTAAAATGCCATGGGTCAAAGATGAATGGGCAGAACTTTCTAATATAGCTATATTTTCTTTACTCTCTTTAATTTTCTTATTTTTCTTTTATAACTTTATATATGTTAATATATGTGTTTCTGATGAGCTTATATATTAGATAAGCTCAGTTTCTAAAGACTTCAGGTAAAGTACATTTAAGGGGAATTTTGTTGACAGCTAACTTAAGAGAACAAGTCAATTCAAGTAAAATTATTATTTTTGTGTTACTTCGTGTAGTATAAAAAGTTTCCACAGACATAAAGAAAATGATTGGTGCTGTATTGTAATACATTTTTAGACAAATAGGTGATTTCCTTGCATGTGGTCATAAAATATTTGAACCCCAGTAACACATATGGTACTTGAAATCCTTCCAGGAATGATCCCTGAGTGCAGAGTCAAGAGTACGTCCTGAATACTTCAGGGTGTGGCCCCCAAACCAACAAAAATAATAACAAGAATTTATTCCAGAAATTGATGTCTTGTTAGGCACATGAGTGCAGGGAACCTGTCATTGAATTTTACAGCACTGCTTTAGTCTAAGCACACATAAACTTAGGCATCTGGAGACTGTGAAAATACATCTTGGAGTCTACAAGTCTGACTAGAGAACAAACAATGGGTTGGTACCTATGCTGCTAGTCCCTGAACAACCATACTGAATAGCAAGGTTATATGATTCTTGTGGAACAAGCATTTGGGAATTCCTAAATCACACAGCAACTGCAGGTGGAAGCTATATGACAATAGTAATTACAAACTCATCCAAACCACAAAACAGAGCAATATCATCGGATTGATCTATCATTTTCCTGTGTATCACAAATAACTGTTATGTTCTGTGTTCACACCATGTCTTTTGTGTTTACATGAACAAATTCAATGCTGAATAGAAACCACTTATAGGATTTCCTTTAACAATGGCAACTAATGCGAAGTAGATAGGATAGTATGTAGCATAATAATTTTATGTCAGGAATACTTAATGGATAATGTCAACAATAAAAATGATTTGCAAGGTCTGGAAACATTAAACTATTTACATAAAGGAGAAAATCTGTTTCAAATTGCTTAATTTTAACTTTTATCAGCATTTTCTGGTTGTGTCACTGGATGTACTAGATAATACAATTAAAATAATTATTTTCAATATTCTTTATTTTTGATATTCTAGCATCTCTCTCTCTCTTTTTTAACATCTCTCATTTAAAAGTTTTCAAGTAAGGTGAGGTATGGAATTCCAAGTAACTCAATGGAAATTTGCCAAAAGGATGCTCTCATTTTTTTTCATGGAAATGGAATTCTAGAGCTGCATTAAAATTAGAGAAAATTAAATAGATCTAACCCTACCCCAAACAAAAAATATCTAAAGAAACAAAGAAAATAATACAAAAAGGAAAGAACAGAAGGATTTATGTAGAAAAGATATTAAATGCATAGTGTCATATACATTTAAGCAAGGAAAATCTGTTCTGACAACTTACAATGTTAGATTGATTATAAAACTTTTGGAACATTGCCAAAGTCTATGAAATGCATGGGAAATAGTTTCAAAGGAAAGGAGAAAATTCCCATCTTCCTCTGGACTGAAGAATATTCAAGTATAATAACAGACCAAAAGTTTCTGGAGAGTAACCATGTGTTCCATGGAAGAAGAAATAACTCACAACCATATGTGTAATTATAATAGATACTAGTTTGGCTAATGTTTTATTGCCAATGTCAAGTGATTTGACGTACACACAAAAAATACCTAAATATATTTCTTGATTTACTTGATACTTTTCTATGAAACAGGATAGTAAATTGTTCTTGTAACACCTGGAGAATAAACCTATTTTTCTCTTTCCACACATTTTCTTGCACAAAAATGAGTAGAGCATGAAAAGAGATAGCTAGCATGACTTCACACTTGAATGTGTCACTTATTTAAATTCAAGGAACACAACAAAGTTTATATAAATGCATTTATCTGTACAAAGAAAGGCTTAGACTTGCTCAAGCAGATTGAAATAGTTTTCAAACTTCACTTGAGAAAGTTATCCAAGGACTTTGTCACAATACACGTTCTTACACTCTCTTTTGGACCTGCTAATTCACAAATTTACATTTTTGGGGGGACACACCCGGAAGTGCTCAGGAGCTACTCCTGGCTCTGAACTCATAAATTGCTCCTGGCTTGGGGGACCACATGGGATGCTGAAGTTCAAACCTGTGCCTGTCTTGGATCAGCGATGTGCAAGGCAAGCACCCTACCACTGTGCTACCACTCTGGCCCCTGTGAAATTACATTTTAACCAATTTTAGATGTTTCTGATGAAAGGTTCTAAGACCATATTTTAGAAGATATGATTTTGAAGTGCTGCAAAGCTAGGGTTTTTGTGGTGGGTGTGTGGTTGGTTGTGTCCAATTCCAAATCTCTTATGGAAAGAAAAAATAGGAAGGACATTGTCTTTATGAGAAAAAGTTATCACACTTGAGAATGGGAAGTGACAGAATAAATGCTCTTTTTAGAAAGTTCATATATACAGTTCTTGATATGTTCATGGAAAATCGGAGGATGAGAAGTATGTTGAGATGAGGAGAATCAAAGAGATTGTAATCATTTTTGGATTATAACTCCCAAATTAGAAGTTTTAAAAATTTTCCAGTTTGATATTTTGTGGAGATGAAAAGCATTAAGGGAATTACCACTAATTTTTATTTTACATTATTACCTCTGAGTGAAATAAATATTAGCAAATGGAATAATAAATTTACTAATACTTGTTTATAATGACCATTTTACACATACTTGTATTTATTGTTAATTTTTGAGAGGGGAACTCTAAAGTTATACTCAGAAGTCCCAAGCCAGGGATTCAATGCAAGAACTCAAGTATAAAATGCTGATCAAACCTTGTAGTGACAAGGAATCCTGAGACATACCAGCAAGCAATGCTAGGAGCCTTCAGGTCTACAACTGCTGGTGCCTGGTAAACCATTTTGTAAGGGTTTTGAACCCTCGTCAGGTGCACATCTAACATGTGCTGTAATTGTAATACTATCTCCTAGTACCTTCAATATTTTTATTTATATTTTATTCTATTATTTTTATTTTTATTTTATTATTTTATCTTTACTGATATTTCAGTCTGACTTAATGAATAATGGGATATTCTAGTTGGTTATTCCTATAGGGTACATTGATATAACAAGACTTTATATGCTTCTCTGTTTTGTGGAAGACACTTCACTAAGGACATTGACATATACAGTGTCAGGAAGCAATCATCCTTCTAAGTGTCTAGAGGCAATCATCCTTCT
>PVKC010027171.1:0-15860 GCA_004027635.1 Crocidura indochinensis | reverse complement strand
TTTTTGGCGTCTTTATTTTGGTGTAGAGATTGAAGTTGATGTCTCCAATATTATTTTATTTTATTTTATCTTATCTTTCTCTTCCTTTTTGCATGATTTGATTTCAGAACTGAGACTATTGTGTGGTGCTTTTCTTTATTGCCTTAGTGCTCACTGGTTATTTAATTTGATATTTCTTCCTATTGTTGTGGTGTTTCAATTACCTTTTTCACATCCTCTCTCAAACTGAGGTTGGAAACCTCTAGAGGGACTCCGTCCATTTTCAGCGTATTTGAGTTCTTTTTTTTTATCTCTTATTTTGTACCCCAATCTATTGCTTTTCTTTCCTTCAAACAAAACCACATAACTCGATTTATCTAGCTCTGCCTCTTAAATAGAGAGGGAAACAAGGGAGGGTTCCAGGACCAAACAGATATATGATCACTAATAGTAAGCCAGACGAAGAGGGGTCCACCTACTCTAGCAGCCCGGGGTGGAGGAGTGATGGTGGGGTATATGGGTTGTAGAAAGGGAACTGGGACGGGGGGAGGACATATTTGGTGATCGGTATTCCCCTGATTCAATGTTAATATATACCTAAAATACTATTGTGAAAGATATGTAAGTCATTATGAAAAAAATTGTGTTTTAATCAAAAACTTTCTTTGACTTACATGTATTATTATATTATATTAATTATATTATATGTTATGCTACTATATTATGTTATGTTAGTTTACCTCATATGTCAATCAGTTTTGTCTCTTGAAAAAATTCTTAAAATAAAAATAATAAAAATAAAAAAGAAAGATGTTTTGGTTCATGCCAAGCAACATTATTTATATATTTATTATAATATCACTTTCATTAACATCCTAAAAGTTGATATATTTATGTAGACAATTAGTGGAACAACATGTAGAAAATGGTAGTTGATGGTAAAAAAAAAACAGGTCATTTTCCTGAATCTAAAAAAAAAAAAAAAATAAGTCACAGGAGACAGACTAAGATGTGAAGGTCACTCACTTATTCAAAGGAATAAATTATATTTTAACATCAAGTAAGTTTCTTCAGCCAGTCATAAAGAAGAATATAACTACGTAATTTACTCTCAAATGATGATTGTAAACCACTCACACTATAACAAATCAAATTACATCATACAAGCCACCTAGACATTCTCACAGGGTTATGGCAATGAGAGTGGAGAGCAGAGACCCAGATTTTTTGTCACTTCTCAATGCCTGCAAAAGACCACAACCTGTTTACGCTGAAAACTATCAAACTGCTCGTTAGGCCAGTAACCACTTCTCATTGAATCTTTCCTTGTATTTCAAGAAACTGAGCAATGAGACAAACTAGCAAAAAGTCCTCTCAAAGGTATTTATATATTGCATGGATTCTCTCATGCTTATTTCCAAACAGTTCAGTTTTGCTAAAATTCAGTGGCATATGGGCCGGAGAGATAGCATGGAGGTAGGGTGATTTCCTTGCATGCAGAAGGACGGTGGTTAGAATCTTGGCATCCCATATGGTTCCCTGAGCCTGCCAGGAGCGATTTCTGAGCATAGCACCAGGAGTAACCCCTGAGCACTGCAGGGTGTGACCCAAAAACTAAAAAAAAAAAAAAAAAAGAAATTCAGTGGCAAAGAAAAATATATTAGAGAAAATTTAAGCCTCTTCATTTGGGGAAGTTAAGAGAAGGTAGAGTCTAAGAAGAAAACAAATAAAGCAAACAAAATATGTACATATACAGACACATATACTCACACAAACAGGAACTAGGATATCTGTAATGTACCTTAAGCACATACAAACATATGTGTCAGAGCATATACAAGCAAAGCATGCACAAATTCTGGGTTCAAATGCCAGCTGGGTGTGACCCTAGCGTCCCATAAGCATTGTGACTTGTGTCCTTTATTAATTAAAAAATAATATATGCATATTAGATTAAACTTTTCCTGAGTTGTTCTAATTTAGATTCATATAACCCGTGAGGCTAAAAAAAGTAGAGTGGAGATTGATCAGAAAGTAGAGTGGAGATTGCATTTGGATTGTTGCGATCATTGCTCACATTATTTTTTTTTTTTGCCACATTTTATGCCTGAAGAAACTAAAGCTCATTCGAGATTCAAAAAACTCATTTGAGATTATATAGCTTAGTTATTGACAGTTCAGAGATTTACCCCAGGTTTTTATTTTCTACAAAAATGACTCCAAGTGGCTCCAAAGAAACCCTCAAGTCTCGAAACATCTTTCTTCTTGAGTGCCAGCTTTGGCAGAGACTTTAAAGCCATGAAGAGTTGAAAAATGTCAATAAAGTGAGAGGGTTTGAAAAAGAGATGATACATGCTAATTGCTTTCTACCCTTAATTTAAGTCCAATCTCCTAAAATTACCTATAAGGTGCTGAGAGCGGTAGAGGTTCTTGTGGTGAGTATTTGGACTGCTAGAGCGGGCAGTGGGATGCTCTTTGAACTTCAGACCTCAATTTCCACCCCATGGGTTTAGCTCCACACCCCAAGCCAAACATCCTGCCAGGACCAGGGCACCTCCTCCTTGCTCTGGACTTTAAATGGGAAAGTGCAGGTGGGAATAATCATATTTTACCTGATACTATATGACCTTTATTAGGGAACTTAGAAGTGGCACCTGATCTAGAGACAGCATCTCAAAAACAAGATAGATATCGCTTCTTGGTCTTTTGGCTAAGATCAAGTATAGTATCAAAAACAAGATATCAGCGTAAGCATTTTTTAAAAAGGCAATCATGGGCAGAAGGAGAAGTCTATTTGACAATGCCCAGGACAGGGTCCTGAAATAAGCAATTCCCACTACCAAGGACTGAGGCAAAAGGGGGGCTCTGTTTGGCGGCACCCCTGATAGATTTGTGAGACTTAAAATGAGAAAATCTCCAGTTTGAGCGCAACAGAGCGAGACCAGCAGGAGTGAAGCCACTCTGTTTTGCTCATTGGCTGCACATTTCTTCCAGCCAAGGAACTGTACCATGACTAATAAGAGTACCATACGTCAAAGTTCACCATGGGGAAACTAACCACCACACTTTGTAACAGAAGAAGCTAGTTCTGGAGATCCAACCAACACCTGCCACCTACATAATATTTCTTTTTTTTTTTTTTTTTTTGGCTTTTGGGCCACACCCAGTGATGCTCAGGTATTACTCTCGGCTATGAACTCAGAAATTGCTCCTGGCTTGGGGGACCATATGGAACACCAGGCAATCGAACCGCAGTCTTTACTAGACTAGGGCAGGTCACTTGCACCACTGCTCTGGCCCCTATATAACATTTATGATAAGAACTCTAGAGAATAAATGCTATAAATGTTCAACAAACTTAGAGAAACAATGAAACAGACTGTCCAGAAGACTCAATACAATATGAAAGTAAAAATGAGAAAACTTTGAACAGAAAAATCAGGACTGAAAAACATGGTAGGTGAGATAAAGCCTCACTGAAAGCAACATCAGTAGAGTAATAGACACTGAGGACAGAATCAGTGGTTTAGAAGACGAGCTGCGTAACATCTCAATACAACAGAAGAGGATGGGAAAAATTCTCAAAAATAGCTAACAAATGACAATAGAACTATGGAATAAGTTTAATAGAAACAACGTAAGAATCATTGGGGTCCCAGAGACCCAGGGGAAAAACTAAAGAATCAATAGTCAAGGACATCAATACTGACAAATCCCCAAAACTAAAGAGAATGTGCAACGGTATTCTGGATACCTGAAGAATCCCAGCTAAAAAAAGATCCCCCCAAAAGTACCTTCAGGCACATAGTAGTCACAATAATGAAAAACTCAAATAGGAATAATACTGAAAGCAACATGATCAAGAATGAAAATTATATACAAAGAAGCAACCCTAAGATTTACAGCATGGGGTCCGGGAGATAGCATGGAGGTAAGACGTTTGCCTTTCATGCAAAAGGTCATCGGTTCGAATCCCGGTGCCCCATATGGTCCCCGGTGCCTGCCAGGAGCAATTTCTGAGCATGGAGTCAGTAGTAACCCCTGAGCACTGCAGGGTGTGACCCAAAAACCACAAAAAAAATATATTTACAGCAGATTTATCACAATCAACTCTTAGGCCTGAAGACAGTGGTGGCATATAGTGACAAAACTCAATGAAATAAATACTTCTCTGAGAACATTTTATCCAGTCAAAATTTTATTCAGGTTTGAAGGAATGATACACAGCTTCATGGATCAACAGCAGCTCAAAAATTTTACATACTTAAGAGAACCTTAAAAGAAGAGGCTAATCTAAGCCAAAGCAGATCAATTGAACACAATAAACTTCTGTAATAGGATGATATTTAATCACAAGACAATCATCTCTCTCAATGTCAATGGACTAAATGCACCAATTAACAGACAGAGTAGCAGAATGAATCAAAATTTGAGTCCAACATTCTATTGCCTTCGAGAAACATATATGAATAGTCAGAGCATTTATAGAGTCAAAGTCAAAGGTTGGAGGACAATTATGCAAGCCAATAATGCCCTTAAAATGGCTGGGGTGGATACTAATGTCAGACAACACGGATTTTAGGCTTAAAAAGGTAGAAATAGATATTTCTATTCAGAAATTAAGGGATATGTACAGCAGGAAGAAATCACATTCCAAAATATTATGCACTCAGTAGTACATAGTTAGTCTTCCTTCTAGTATCTGGCACAAGATAAGGTTAATAGTTAAAAAAGTTAATAGTAATTAAAACAGCATGGTATTGAAATAAAAAACAAATCCTTAGATTAATGGAACATACTTAAGTATTCTGAAACTGACCCCTAGATATACAACCAATTAATATTTGATAAAGGAGCAATAAATGCAAAATGGAGCAAGGAAAGCCTCTTCAACAAGTCGTGTTGCAAACACTGGTCAGGGCCCAGGAGATAGCATGGAGGTAAGGTGTTTGCCTTTCATGCAAAAGGTCATCGGTTCGAATCCTGGTGCCCCATATGGTCCCCCGTGCCTGCTAGGAGCAATTTCTGAGTATGGAACCATGAGTAACCCCTGAGTACTGCCGGGTGTGACCCAAAAACCACCAAAAAGAAAAAAGAAAAAGAAAAGAAAAGAAAAAGAAAACACTGGTCAATTATATGCAAAATAATGGAACTCAGACACCTCTCTTTAACACTGTGCACAAAGGTCAAATAAAAAGAGATTGAAGATCTTGATAGCAGACCTAAAACCATAAGGTTCATAGAGGAAAACCTAAACAAAACATTTCATGACATTGAAACTAAAGGCATCTTCAAGAAGGAAACACCACTCTCTGAACAAGTGGAAGGAAAGATAAACTGATGATTAAGATGAGAAACTTCTGCACCTCAAAGGAAATAGTGCCTAGGATACAAAAGCTACCCACAGAATGGGAGAAATTATTCAACCAATACCCATCAGGCAAGGGGCTGATATCCAAAATATACAAGGTACTGACAGAACTTAACAAGAAATAAAAACATATAGCCCCATCAAAACAAGGGGAGAAGAAATGAAAAGACATTTCATCAGAGAAGAATTACAAATGGACCCCCCAAAAAAAAAACATAAAAATGCTCCACAACACTTATCATCAGGGAATTGTAAATGAAAACAACAATGAGGTGTCATCTCAAGCCACAGAGACTGGCACACATCAGAACAAAACAAGAACAAACGTTGCTGGTTGAGAAAGTGACTCTCAATCACTGTTAGTGGAAATGCGATCTAGTTCAACCTTTCTGGAAAACAATATATTCTTTTTAAAAAACTGGAAATTGAGTTTCCTTTTGATCTAGCAAAACCATGACTCCTGGGGATATACCCTACGAACACAAAAACACAATACAAAAATGTCTTCTCAGGGTCGAAGAGATAGCATGAGGTAAGGTGTTTGCCTTTCGTGCAGAAGCTCATTGATTCGAATCCCGGCATCCCATATGGTCCCCCGAACCTGCCAGGAGGGATTTCTGAGCATAGAGCCAGGAGTAACCCCTGAGCACTGCTGGGTGTGACCCCCCCAAAAAAAAGTCTTCTGCACTCCTATATTAATCAGAGCTCTACTTACAATATCCAGAAAATGGAAACAACCCAGGTGCCTGACAAGAAATGAGTGGGGAAAGAAACTGTAGTATATCTACACAATGGAATACTATACAGCTGTTAGAAAAAAATGAATTCATGAATTTTGTTTATATATGAATGAACATGAGTAGTAGTATGCTCAGTGATATGAGTCAGAGGAATAGGGATAAAGATAGAATAATCTAACTCATCACTAGATTTAAGGAAACTAAAGAACAATAGAGATGAAAGTTGGGAGGACCATTTCATAGAAGGTAGGTTGCCATAGAAAGTAGAGAATGCAGTTATAGTAGAGAAGGTCTAATATGACACATTAGTGAAAGACATTTATGACACACTTTCATTTGCAGTTGTACTAACAACAAGGTCTCAAAAAGAAAGAGAAGGGAAGAGAGAGTGGAGAAGAGTCAAAAGAGAGAAGAATGAAGTAAAATGCCTGCCCCAGAGGCAGGTTGGGAAGAATGGATGGAAGGGAAGAGGGCATCAGAGAGGGTAAGAGGAAACTGTTGGTACTGGTGGCATGAAATTTGTAAAGTTGAAGGTTGTTATACATTGTGTGACTGTAACTCAATCACGAACAACTTTACCTTTGGAAAAAAAACTGTATTATGAACAACCATGTAGTTATGATGTTTAAAGAAAAAGAAAAATCAATCATGTTCAGGTTAGTAGCAATTAAATAAATCAAAAAAGATACTGAGGGTGATTTGGCTAGTACACAATTCAGTAAGATTAGCAATATTTTTTTTTATTATTTTACTTTATTTTTTTAATTTTTATTTATTTATTTATTTATTTATTTATTTTGGTTTTTGGGTCACACCCGGCAGTGCTCAGGGGTTACTCCTGGCTCCATGCTCAGAAATTGCTCCTGGCAGCCACGGGGGACCATATGAGGCACCTGGATTCAAACCGATGACCTTTTGCATGAAAGGCAAACGCCTTACCTCCATGCTATCTCCCGGGCCCCTATTTTACTTTATTTTTAAAAAATGCATCACATATATTTTCCAGATAAATAAAATCATTGTTATTGAAAAATAGAAAATAAATAAAAGAAAAATTAAAAGAAGAAAAAGTTTAAAAAATGGAAAGAAAAAAATAAAAAGTACAGTAGCAAGCACATTTGTGAAAATTATTTTATCTCCAATTAAGTAGTTAATAAAATGGCAAAAGGTTTAGTAAGCTTTTGTTGTTAGCTATACATATATACTGATGTATTCATCAGATTGGTTTGTCCAAAGGGCATCATAGAGGATGATGAGGCAGGACTAATTGGAAAACGGTAATTATGAATGATAGAGGCAGCAGACTTGACTTTGGCAGGGCAGAAGTTTGTTCCTCTCTCCTCCAGAGACAGCCAGTTTTCTGCTGTGTGCGCTGGTATACCCATAATCTTTCATGGCTTGATTTACATCTTGTTCAAGAAAATAATAAGTCTGTGGAGCTGGCCAGGTTCAGTGAATAAAAATGTTTTTAAAAAGATGGATTTAGGGGCTGGAGAGATGGCACAGCGGGGTTTGCCTTGCAAGCAGCTGATCAAGGACCTAAGGTGGTTGATTTGAATTCGTGCGTCCCGTATGGTCCCCTGTGCCTGCCAGGAACTGTTTCTGAGCAGATAGCCAGGAGTAACCTCTGAGCACCACCGTGTGTGGTCCAACTCCCCCCCCCCAAAGATGGAGCTAGATAAGGACCAGAGTCATAACACAGCAGGTAGGGCATTTGCCTTGCATGATGCCAACCAAGTTTTAATTCCCAGGGTCCCATAGGGTTCCCTGAGCCTTCTAGCATTGATTTCTAAGCACCAGAGGGTATGAACAAAAACTCAAAACAAACAAAAAAAAAACATAAATTCAGGATATCTGCTTAAGTAGAGACCATTTCTTTCCCACTACCTCAGATTCCTGGTAATAAAAATGATATTTTCAAACTTTTCTCCTTACACATGGGAACTTACATACACATGGAAACTTATCTCTAGTTCTCCAAGGGAGTTATCAGTCTTTTCTCTAAAATAATAAGGTAGGGGTCGGAGCAGAGGCGCAGCTGTAGGGCATTTGCCTTGCACGTGGCTGATGTAGGCTGGACAGCGGTTCAATCCCCCAGCATCCCATATGGTCCCCTAATGCAGGATCAATTTCTGAGTGCATAGCCAGAAGTAACCCCTGAGCATCAATGGGTGTGGCCTAAAAACAAAACAATAAATAAATAAATAAAATAATAAGGTATTTGGAATTA
Source organism: Crocidura indochinensis (assembly GCA_004027635.1). Lineage (NCBI taxonomy): Eukaryota > Metazoa > Chordata > Mammalia > Eulipotyphla > Soricidae > Crocidura > Crocidura indochinensis. Next base: position 7,540 of record PVKC010027171.1, on the reverse strand, counting down.
TCATTCTAAGTTTTATATTTCTTCTAGTGTTTGTAAGTTATAAAAATTCATATATATATATATATATATATATGATAAAAAGGACATTCCTTTAAGTAACTCCCATTCTTCTTTATTTCCCAAAAAAAATCTACTTAGCTCTTGTAAGTCTCATTTAAGAACTGTTTGTTGTACTCTCATTGTTAATACTGTTCTGAACCACAAATTCTAAAACAATAAAGAAAATTTTACATTATCAAAATTTGGAAAATTTTTCTATACAGTCATCAACAATATAGGTGGTCATATCTAAAAAGGGTGGATAATTTAAAAGTAATCGTATATTCCTGACATGCACTTTGGCACATGGGAAACATTGTGAGCAGCCTCTGCTCTGCTCTGTGAAGTGGCTGTGAACCATCCCCAGAACAACTCCAGAGGGCACAACAAAGAACATCTCCTGAGGGCACGTCATCAGAGGTGATCTGTCTCCACCCATGAAGGGCTGAGCCTGATTCTTGCCAGGTGCTTTGGCACACAGGATACTTTTGAATAATCTCTACTCTGCTTTGTGAAGCAGCCATGAACCACTACACCTAAAATAGCTGCTGCTGAAAGCACAACAACTGGGAACATCTCCTGAGGACATGTCATAAGAAGCATGTCATCTTTCATCTCCATGAAGGGTGGAGTCAGAGGAGCACATGGCCTTGCACATCTTCTAACCAATGAATCCTAGTATAACACATAGAAAACATAACACTACAAGAGTGATGATGGGAAACAACACAGGCCAATACCATAAGAATGAATATGGTAGCTCTGATGACTGAAAAGTTGCTAACAACTTATTTAGCCTCTCAGATAAGGAGTTTAGAGAAAAAGAAAACATTGAGGCTGTTCACAGAACTCATAGAAAGCATGGATTGAGCTGAATTAACCACAAATAAGAACCAAGAGGATATGAAAATAAAAAAGAGAAGGCTACAAACTGAAATAATAGGACTGAGAACTTCGTAGGTGAAATGAAAACCTCGCTGGAAAGCCTCTCCAACAGTAACAGCAGCTGAAGACCGAATCAGTAAGCTGAAAGATGAGATGCATAACAACTTCATACAACAGAAGATATTGGAAAGAACCTTAAAGCAAATGATCAGACAATGGAGAAAATCCTCAAAGAATGTGAACAAAGATAGAAGTCTTTGATTAGCTCAACAGAAACAACGTAAGAAACATTGGAGTCCCAGAGACCCAGGAAGAATCAACACTCAAGTTCATCATTGCAAGAAACTCCCAGAGCTAAAGACTGCATGTAACCAAATCCTGCATACCTGAAGATTACCAGCTAAAAGAAGACCCTAAGAAAAGCACCCCAAGACACATCCTAGTCACGATGACAAATCCCACAGATAGGGATAAAATATTAAGCAGCAATATCAAAAAGGAAAATAACATTTAAAGGAGCATCCTTAAATTTTTGAGCAGGCCTGTCATTAGAAATACTCAAGACCAGAGCTACAACACTGCTCTGACCCAACATGATGAGGTCTATCAGCTGCCTCAACCTGTGATGCCCAGAGTTCTCTAGAGCAGTGTTAAGGGGCCTAGATAAGATGACATTTGGGTCTAATGATTCAATACTTAAGTCCAGAACTGTAAAACTGCTCTAACACAACATGACGGAGTCTGCCAGCTCCCTCACCCTGTGATGCATAGAGGTCTCCAGAGCTGTGTTAAGAAGCCTAGAAAAAAATTTTTCTAGAAACATCTTTAACTACTCTAGAGGTTATCCAGTCAAATTCCATGGGATAATTTCTGATGTGTTTCTTTTCCTTAGACCCCTTTATCTATTTATACTCAATTTATTCAGCTCTTATCTTGCAAAATATTTAGCCTTTTTACACTTTTTTCCTTCTCCACCACTATCATCCTAGGTTAGCATATAGCCTTCTTTGGGGTGATAGCAGATGATAATCAACTGTATTCTAAACAATAAAATTTAATTTCTTTTAATTGTTTAACAAACTTTCACTCTAACCCGGTCTGATCCCCCACATTTTCAAGCTAAATATTTAATATCAGACTCAGTAAAAGTATATCATATTTCCCCAAACTCCCTTATCTTCTAAGAAAGTGTTCCATTTTATGTTAATTCAAATAACTTATTATCATGTGTATTGAGGCAAATTTTCCCCCTGAACTTAAAAGTGTAGTTTACTTTCAATTATTGACTAATCATATTTTGCATAGTGATATGAGATTTAATTCTCCTCCAAACCATGCTCATTTTCCAAGTTGTCTAAAAAAGAAATAAATTAAAACATGCCATTTAGGACCAGAGTAATAGTAGCATATGTAGAACTCTTGCCTTGCTTGCAGCCTACCTGAGTTTGATTACTCCATTTGGTCCTCCAGCCCACCAGGAGTAAGCCTGACACGTATGGTTCAAAACCAAAATAAATTAATAAAATATGTCATTATTAATTTTTCAGAAAACATCCATAATCATTCAAATATTTCCATAAATTGACTGAAGAGGAATTTGAACAGCATTGTGATAATGACTTGTTTTTAATGAAAAGACTTGGAATATTGTTACTTTTTCTGGTTTAAAGTCTGGCTCTAGTAATAGTTTGCTTTCAGGCTTTTCTTGTGCATTTAATCCACAAAAGTGATATTATTGTGGTTGAAAAATAGAGTGAAACCACTCTAAAACTTAAAGAGGCACAGTGAGTGAGATTAGATATGAGAATATAATATACCTAAAACCCCATTGTAATAAAAAAGTACATCATGGGGCCCGGGAGATAGCATGGAGGTAAAGCATTTGCTTTCATGCAAAAGGTCATCGGTTCGAATCCCGATGCCCCATATGGTCCCCCGTGCCTGCCAGGAGCAATTTCTGAGCATGGAACCAGGAGTAATCCCTGAGCACTGCTGGGTGTGACCCAAAAAAAACAAAAAAAGAAAAAAAGTACATCATGGTGAGTGTCTATTTGTAAAATAAAAAATAATAAAGTTGTCAGCGAGTAATACAGGGGTAAGATGCTTGCCTTGTATGCAGTCAAACCCGTTTGACCCCCATTCCTCAGATAATAATTGAGCCCCTGAACACTACTAGGAGTGATCCCTGATTGTGGAAGTAGAAGTAAGCCCTGAGCACCACTGAATATGACCCCAAATAGGAAATAAATAAATAAATAAAATGAAAGGTGGCGACAGAAACCAGTAACCAACAACCCATAACTAGCAAGAACTATTGGTTTACCTGGATTTTGAAATGGGATTTGTCACATCTTGCTAAATTTTTTGGGGGGGGTTCGGTTTTTAGGTCACACCCGGCAGTGCTCAGGGGTTACTCCTGGCTCTATGCTCAGAAGTCGCTCCCAGAAGGCTCAGGAGACCATATGGGATGTTGGAATTCGAACCACCGACCTTCTGTAGACAAGGCAAATGCCTTAGCTCCATGCTATCTCTCCAGTCCCTTTCTAAAGTTTCTAACAATAGAAAAGTATTTTACATCCTACAAGTTCTTGGATGAATTATTCTCTCTAATGCTGTTATAGTCTTAATAAACTGGACCCTCTCAGTATGCCCAATAATAGAAACTTATTTTCTCAAAGTCCAATATATTACTCGAGCTATTATAATCACAATACAGTACTAAGCGAATATTATAATAATATTATAATATTATTAGAATAAATTAGCTCATTACAAAGTAGAAACTATCTCCTAAACAATTTTTGAATACTTAAATTTAGTGTCACCAGATAAATGTTATTTAGTTATGAATATCCATGGATATTTGTGATGCATAATACATGATCAATTAAGTTGCAGAAGATGTCATTTTGGCATGTGATTAATATTATTATTTTTAAATAAATTGTTTCAACACTCCTTAAGTGTTTAAAATTAAATACAACATCATAATAACCATAATCATAACATAATAAATAATATTATTTAAAAGAATAACAGAGATGCCAGATCATCTCATTTTTAAAAGTATTATAAAGAAACAAAGCAAATAAACAATCTCTAGTGAAAGTAGAACCTTAGGTCCTTAACCTCTGATAACATAACTGAGATCCTCTAAGATGCAGGAAGTATGAAAATGTCCTAAAGACTACTAGATTAATATTACACAGCCTCTTTTTAGGGTAGGCATGGTATGATAGCAACAAATCCTAAAACAAATAAAAAATGTATATTTTTATAAACCAAAATTGCCTTAATGAAGCCTATTAATGTTTATTTTTAAAATTACATGTTAATAGTTGAAATTACAAATAACAGTTGTGGTTATTTTTCATTTGAGATAGTATTTTCATTCCAATTATCTAAAATAAGTTTGTCCTAAATAGTATTTTTATATTGGAAAGTCTTTAGTAATTGCTATCACAATTCTCCGAAATCACATATATGTGTATTCTTTTTTTAATTTCCCGTGACCATAGCATACAGGTTAAAACAATTACGTTATTATAGTGTACATGTTTCATAAAGTGAAAATGTTTCATCTAGTTTTAGTTGCTATTAGTTTTATTATTGATAAACAATTTATCAGAAGCTCAAAACTATATTACACAAGTTGATAATACAAAAACAATCATAGAGTAAATGTTTACTTTCATCCAATTCTCAATAAATGTAGTAATTTGCTTCTAAACTCAAGGTTAGAGAAATCCAGTTTTCCCTAGTTTAACATTAAATGTGTATTGATGTCAATTTATCACAGGAAAATTTCAGAGATGTGGCCTTGCTTTGGAAGAGTATTGGACAGGAGGAAAAAGAAAGGTGGGTTAGGACAAACCAAATTGTTTTTTGCTTCCCAGCAAGTTTGAGAAAGACAATATATAGAATATTGAAAACTGAAAATTGATTACTTTCAAAGTATTCCTAACACTGAACCCAGTGGAAAGTCTTGGTGAATCCTGACTTGATGATCACTGCTTCAAAACATTGACAGTTTTCCAAAAAGCTTTCTACACAGCAGGCACACATGACTAGAATATGGTACCAGTAGAATTTGTCTTCTGAATTGTATATATCTACTTAGAGTAGATTAAATAGATTCCCAGAGAGCATTGCTTCACTTCATTGTTAGGACCCATTTATATTATTAACAAAGACCAAATAACTTGTAGATATAATAGTATATTAAATTATTATTATTGACTAATTATTTCTGAGATAATTTTATCATTAAAAATAAATTTCATAAAAATCTATATTATTCAAAAATAAGAAAAGAATGTTTTGGATTGTGACAGTACAGCAGCAAGTTGGTTGATATTCAATGTATTTAAAATTACTTGTCTGTTGTATCTATTGTACATACTAGACACACATACATATACACATACACACACACACACCATATTCTGGTTATATCTTAAGTACAGCTCTGTGCTAAGCAAAGTGAAAAAGTCAGAAAATAACAGGGCAGAGATTACAGCAAGGTTACAGTCTGGGGGAGGGGAAAGGCAGCTCCTACAGAATAATAGGTTTTAAATTGGAGGTCTTTACTTAAAACCTTCAGGAAATAAAAAGGGTCAAAAAAAGAGAAAATTGCACTGGGGTTATATTACTTAAAAAGACAATCTCATTTTTCTTTCAAAAATTGCTGTATTTTTTTTTTTGGAAGATGCCTTTGACAATGGATGTCATCACTTAAGGACCATTGCTCAATAAAAGAGTGGTCAAGAATTCCAAGTTTTATGGCACTTAAATGTTTCTGCCAGTTTATAGAAAATGGTTTCGTTTTGATCAATTTGATTTGAGGAATTGAAAACTCAGAAATGCAAATTTAGAAAAAAATTAAAGCAATAAAAATAACTCCGGCCATTTTGTTTATATTTTGTAAAACTGTATTTAAAAAAAACACATTGTTTTGAGAAACTCATGAAATTAAAACTTTATTGACTTTAGCATCCTATATAAAAATTAGCAGTTATATTTAAAAGATTTAAAAACTATTATCCTCAGTAGCATGAATAATGAAGCATCTTTGTAATCAGGATTTCTTCATATGGAGTAATTTTTATAAATCTACTAATAAAAATTCATTCAATATTAATGCACATCAAATATCATTGTCTGAATTAAAGTTTTCTACTGTCAATTATAAAAATATTGTGCTTTAATTCCATAGGTAGGTTGGATTATATTTTACATTCACAAAAACTCAAGTTCAATCAATTTTTACATTTCTGATAAATGTAGCAGCAAAGACATGACATTAACAAACCTCTATGTATAATTGTGATAAACATATTAAATGGAACTTGCTTTATAAAATGAGTTCTATTAGTTCATGAATAACATATCCTATATCTAAAATTTAAATTAATAAATTATTTTTCTATAATCATGAATTTACTTAACCTACAGCTATCATTAAAATTAAGTTGCAACTAGTGTTCTCTAAAGGTACATTTTGAAGTAATTCATGTTTTAGTATTTAAAAAGACATATAAAATGCAAACGATGGACCAGAGAGAGAGCATGGAGGTAAGGCATTTGCCTTTCATGCAGAAGGTCATCGGTTGGAATCCCGGCATCCCATATGGTCCCCTGTGCCTGCCATGAGCAATTTCTGAGCATGGAACCAGGAATAACCCCTGAGCACTGCCGGGTGTGACCAACCCCCCCCACCAAACACACACACACACACAACACACAAAATAAAATAAAATAAAATGCAAACGAAAGATGTAATAAAAGACTAAAATTCAACTCGTCATAGTTATCTTGTGATTGCTGCCATGCGTGCTTCAACCAGTTTTCTGGTGCTTACTACTTTTGTTCCCAGAATAGACAAAATTAGATTGGGTAAAAGATATATAAAGAAATGGAAGAGGACCAAGAGCCTGAGCCTGAGAAAGAAGTAAAGGTGTTGCAAAAAAAATTCCAAGAGACAAAGATCAAGTGCAAAGAAATCAGAGAATTTTAATTATTTCTAGTTATTTCAGTTCTTTTTAGTGACTATTAAAAATAGGCAAGAAGTTCAGTAATTCAAAATGTTTTCTTGTGTGTGTATTTTACTAAAAGTATATTTAAGAAAAAGCACATGACCAGGGCCAGGCGGTGGCAGGAGGTAAGGTGCCTGCCTTGCCTGCGCTAGCCTAGGACAGACCACAGTTTGATCCTCCGGTTTCCCATATGGTCCCTCAAGCCAGGAGCAAATTCTGAGCGCATAGCCAGGAGTAACCCCTGAGCATCACCGGGTATGTGTGGCCCAAAAAGAAAAAAAAGAAAAAGCACATGACATATTAAATTTGAAAATTGCTTCTTCTGGGTTGAAATAAAAACTAAAATTTTAGGAGAACATTGTATGAATCAACTACTATGAGCATTATTTACACATCTCTTTTAGCCTATTTGAATACATGGTTTAGAGATGTTTCTTAAATTGAAGTTTACCTATTATGATGATGTCATGTTACTAATTTAAAAGCCTTCATTTAAGACAAGTTTTAAAGGCAAGACTTCAAGTTCATTTTTCTCAAAATTCAAAGCTCTAGGTCTATGATGTAAAACTAGTGAAATCTAT
>PVKC010027170.1:0-15844 GCA_004027635.1 Crocidura indochinensis | reverse complement strand
TATTTATTTTATAATAACTAAGGATATCAGCAAATCATACACCACCCCCTTCAAAACAATGTTAACTACCAGACATAGATAGGACATAAAGAATTTAGGAACTACTCATTGTACCCACTAAATCTGTGCACTTTATTTGCGGTTTCATTCTCTCTCCGATTTCCTCCTTAGCAATTCATTCTTATTATAAAGTCAGATTATGATCCTAGTTCTAAGAATTGCAACATAAGTTGAATAAAATCCCTTGAGAAATTAACATCAAGAAATTTTCCTGCAACAAAATCCAAGTTGAAAAGTAATGTGATGTTTATTCGAGGCAAATAACCATTTATGTTATAATAAATGTTTATGTGTCATTAAATGTAACTCATGAACACATATGTGGAGGTATCCATTCTGCATAAAGTTATTTCCTGGGAGTCAGGTTTCTGAAGTCATGAAACCTGGCAAAAATATTCTAGTTTTGCAAAGAAAATGTGGTATGTTATAAGGGAATTTTCAATATCTCTTATTTCTTCTGGAAGTTGGAACAGTTTTTATTTTCACTAGTAACTCTGTTTTTGTGAATCCAGAGCCTTAGAGCTCCATTCTGTACAGTGCATTTACAATAGAATTTGCGTGGACAGGGAATATGTACCCTCCTTTGTTCTAAGACTTTTATAGGGGGCCCGGGAGATAGCATGGAGGTAAGGCATTTGCCTTTCATGCAAAAGGTCATCGGTTCGAATCCCAGTTCCCGGTGCCCCATATGGTCCCCCGTGCCTGCCAGGAGCAATTTCTGAGCATGGAGCCAGGAGGAGTAACCCCTGAGCACTGCCGGGTGTGACCCAAAGACCAAAAAAAAAAAAAGACTTTTATAGGGTTTTCCCAACCTGCCTCACATAAAAATTTCTGGCCAGGTAAGAGTTCTGTTGCTAGGTCGGTTGCCAGGGATGGGTAGGGAGCAGTTGATAATCAAAGGACGTAAATATTTGGGCTCCAATCTGTCTCCCACATTGTTTTTGGGTGCAGAGAGATTTATGCACTGAGTATTAACCAATCACAAAGAGAAAATGTTAGGATATCTGCACAGAAGGTACACTTTGTAAGGGGGGGATGGGTATAAGCATCTATTCTTAGAGTGCTTAAAACAGGTTTGTGTGCAAAGTGACCATCAACAAGGATGAAGATGATCAAGTGTAGTGGTGATTGGCATTCTAAAAAGGTGGACTGCTGGTTCATGTGCATCAGATGAGAATGCTTTTGGCTTCCACCCCATTGGTGGGTTACACCCATTGTGACAGTGGATCACTGTCATTTTGAGTGCTAATTATGTGACACTATAAATAATTCAGTTAAATATACTTAAAATAAAGATGGGAAACTTATATACATAATAGGATGTGTATCAGTCCCTTTAGCAATATAAAATTCATATTATAAATAAAAGTCATAATTTAATTTGCAATTACTGCCTACACAGAAAGTAAATAGGAGAGAAGAAGAAAGAAATATAAATCTTATAGTTTGGGGATTTTAGACTATATGTAAATATTTCAGTAGAATCATGGGTGCCATTAGAAGATGGATTCCATTTAATATTTTATTGACCAATAGATGTATTATGAAACCAGATATTTTATGTGTTGTTTAATACTGGTGTTTATATGCTACATGCATCTGAAAAATTACTAGAGATTTTATTCAGGGTAGATATGTTAGATTTATATCCAAAGCTAAAATGCCCATTTATTATCATATAGAATATGGATCATAGGATCAAGAATGCTTCTGCTGTTGAATCAGACTATTTATTGCTTATCTTTTGTACTAAATGCTATGACTATTTTTGTCTATTTCCAATTATTTATTGCAGTCTCATGTTGTACAATAATGTTAATAATAGTTTTATGCTTGCAATCCTCTGACAAAACACCCACAATCCAAATGTGAACTTCTCTCTACCAGTGACACAGGGTCCCTTCCCAACAAAGTCACCATTCTGTCATGTAAGGGTTGGCCAATTCTGAAAGTCAATACTCACTTCTGTTACCATTGTCCATTATTATTCCCTTACAAACTTTTTAAATCCCAATTATAAGATGAATCTTTCCATATTTGTTCCTATTTTTCTGAAATATCATGATGTCAAGAGTCTGAAAACATTCTTTTTCCACACAAAAAATGAGCCACATGAAATGGACTGAGCATTATATCATGTGAAAACCCTTTAAGGAAAAAATAATAATTTGTTCAAGTCATAATATAGCAAAGGATGATTTTAAGATTGAAAGTCATCAGAAAAAACACAAAATGAAAAATGGGTTCTCAATCTATTCATGGGCACCTATATTCTAATTTTAATGCTGTTTAGCATGGTGAGAGTTCAAGGTTAGTAAGAATTGCAAATCTATTGTTTTGTAGTGACATAATTTATGACTGAAAAGAAATACACATAATATGCATGTGTATACCTATGTAATTTATGTTATTTGCCCAAACTATAATTAACTATAATTTAAATAAGGAGTCACTAATTAAAAGGATATGAATTATATGAATGAAAAATATTAATACTTTGGACCTCTAGATGATCTTATTAACTCAGTTGCATGTTTCACCATTTGGTCAGTTACAAAGTGTTGCTATTCGTTTTATCAATTTCAGTCTAATAAACCATTCACAAACTGTATTAAAATCAGCATATAACCAAAGTCCTCTCAGTTGATGATTTACCTGGGTGTTTTTTCATGGAGGTTCCTATCAGACTGATCAAGGCAGATGTTAAGTCATCGGATTGTTTTTTCTGCATATCCTTGGCATCTGACATGGACCTGAGATGTCTGGGATTGAAAAGGACAGGACAGGTACCTCTATTGAATTTGGCAAGGACCATGGGATCCTTATAGCCCAGATATCTTCATAAATTGTTTCTTTCAAGGCTCCTGGATGTCCACAGAGAAAATTGCCTGGAGAAATCCTGGCATAAGTTATGTTTTATTCTACAAAGACAATCCAACTTAGTTATGGAAGTAGAGAAACCGAAGAACTCTGACTCACCAAGTTTTAGGTGCCTGAAGCAAAACTGTGCCTTTTGTTGTTCCCCAACCTTGAACTGGGACTATCTCTGATCAGGGTTTCATCATCCCTGGGGAAGCCTATCAGGTGTACTGATCTGACCTGGCACCCCTTCTTTCAGCCCGAGATTCAGGTTCCTGTCACTCTAACTCTAAAATCTGAGATCTCTTTTCCAAAGAGAAATGGTGAGACTTCATTTTGCTCATTTCAGATTCTGCCTCCAGAATGATCACTTTAGACAAGAACTTGGTGTTGAAAGAAGGTAAAGCAATAGGGAGGACACCCCTTAGCAGCAATAGCCAACTGCAGTGTCTAAAAAACAAAAACAAAAAAAGGAAATATAAAGACAAGGAGAGGAATAAAATGTCTGTCCAAGAGATGGGCAGGAGAGAGAGCAGGAGGGAAGTCAGAAGAAAACTTGGGACATTGGTGGCAGAAAATGTGCACTGCTGAAAGGTGTTGAACAATGCGTGACTTAAACTCTATTATGAACAACTTTTAGCTGTAACAAAAAATCAACTCTATATGAAAAACCTTGTAACAACAGTGTTTGAAAGAAAGTCATTAATAAAAAATAAATCAGGAGATCAATTCTTCCTTGCACATAATGGAGAGGGTCTTACTGCAAGAGCTGTTCCTTTGCACATGAAAGTATCTTCTCCAAGCACCACCTCTGCTCTACTTCAGAGACCCTTCAGAAGAACAGACTCTTGCCAAGATTTACTTTAGGTGCCATATTGTTTCACCCTGCAGCCTCAAGATGGATATATTTCTCTGGCAAGGATGGTGAACTTTGTGCAGGCAGGGATAGAGACCTTGGATTCATCTGCCATGATTTTGGGAGATGACACATAAAAAAGAGGAAACAGAGCACAGGAAAGATCTCCTCACTTTCAAAGATTGCGATCCTGCCCTCTCTTGTGTGGCATTGACTATTTTTCCTATTCTGCAAAATACAGAAATAGCAATTAATTATCAATTGACAAGAGTACAAGGGCCACCTCTATTGGTGCAGCTGAGCCTACTGGGCTTGACCTACCTTTTTTTCCTCATGGATTTTCAGTTTTGTGATTTCCCAGGATTTCTGATTAAGTTCAGAGCCAAAGAGAAAATTCTTGGTGATATTGTGAAAGGTGTTTATCTGTCATTGCTAACACTCCAGGAAGCCAAGATATTTCATTTCTGAGAGTGGCACCTAGAGCAGAGACTTTTGCCTGGGGCTTTTCTTACTGATTTAAAATAGAAACCCAGAAGGAATATTAAAGGCACTTGATGGAAGAGTATGGGGATACGGTACAGTTCCTCTGACGGCTCTAGAGAATTATCTGGGTCACTGGAGAGAGGCTATCTAATGCTTCTGTAAAACATTCTTGAACAACACTGGTTTTCTTCAACCTCTGAGTGGCCAAACATTCTTGATTATTAGGGATGAACTGCCCAGTACTAAGAAGGAAAGAAAAAACAAGGTGAGTTCACCTTGATCTCTAAAATGTTATTCATTGCTATGTAGCATCACATTTTTACAACGGTTTTATTTTCATCTACTTTGATATATATTTTATTGAAGAAAATCAGCTTGATGGTTCAAAGTAACTACTCAATCAATGTGATGTTTAGATACCTCTATAAAAGTCATATTTCTCTGGGGCCCGGGAGATAGCATGGAGGTAAGGCCTTTGCCTTTCATGCAAAAAGGTCATCGGTTTGAATCCCAGTGCCCCATATGGTCCCCCATGCCTGCCAGGAGCAATTTCTGAGCATATAGCCAGAAATTGAGCACTGCCAGGTGTGACCCAAAAACCAAAAAAACAAAACAAAAAAAGTCATATTTCTCAAATTATATATTCCAGAGTTGTGAATTTTAAAGAAAATGAACTGTTGTAAGTATATATAAGAGCCAAATTTTAAATGTGCAATGTGGCATGACTGAAAACATTCTGGGGGAGAATGGGTATGAAATGTAGCATACCCCATCAAAATAGACACTAAAATGAAGACAAGGAAGTTGTACATATATTAAACAATTTATACAATAAGAGAGGGAAACTTAGAAACTGCCAGTTAATGAATTAAAAATAGATGCTCCACCATACAAATGCATCAACATTTATCAAAATGGAACTAAATTTGATAAACTCTAATACCTTTACATTTTCCGCTGCCATAAAAAGTTCTTTCATTGTATTCACATTATTTTGGATATGGGATGATGGCTTCCCTCTTCTGAAATGAACAGTTGGAACATGTAGATATAGACTACATTCTGTCCTAACAGGAAATATTACTTGAGATGCAAATTTTCCCCCTCTAGATACATATTTTTGCTGCTATGTTTTGAAAGTAAAGACTGTTTGCTATAAGAGGAATACTACTTCTTAAATATTCCCATAGCTTTGGTAGAAAAGATGGATATGATTAATTTATCTATTGGTTTTATTATTGCAGTCATTAAAAATAACAAAAAGTTTAGGAAGATACACAAAGCCAGTTCTTTAATGGAGACAGTAGAGTCCACTGTGAGGCTTCTGATGATTGGTGGCAAAATTCAGGTGTATGTAGAATAAAGAATAAAGTCTCTCCTTCCTAGTGAAATTTTGGCTAGAGATCCATGATTTGTGACTGACTTCTTTTGTAATTTAAGTTAAGTCTCACTCATCCCAAAGAACAAGGACAATCAGTGCTAGCAGGGGTGTGAAGAGAAAGGAACTCTCATTCACTACAGGTGGGAATGATGTCTAGTCCAGCCTTTATGGAAAATAATATAGATTCCTCAAAAAATGGAAATTGAGCTCCCATATGATCCAGCTATACTACTCTAGGGATATACCCTAGGAGCACAAAAATGCAATACAAAAATGTCTTCTGCACACCTATATTCATTGCAGGGCTATTTACAATAGCCAGATTCTGGAAACAACCCAGATGCCCTGCAATAGATGAATGGCTAAAGAAACTGTGGTACATATACACAATGGAATATTATGCAGCCTTCAGGAGAAATGAAGTCATGAAATTTTCCTATATATGGATGGACATGTAAACTATTATGCTGAGTAAAATAAGTCAGAGGGAGAGAGATAGTTACAAACTAGTTTCACTCATCTATGAGATTTAAGAAAAATAAGACATTATTTTAATAATACACAGAGACAATAGAGATAAGAGCTGGAAGGACCATCCCACGATGTGAAGCTTACCACAAAGAGTGATGAGTGCAGTTAGAGAAACAACTACACTAACAACTATCATGAGAACAGTAATGAGTGAGAAATGTAGAATGCCTGTCACTACGTGAGGCAGGGGGTGGAGGAGGAAGGAGATGGGGAGCATTGGTGGTGGGAATGTTGCATTTGTGAAGGGGGTGTTATTATGACTGAAACCCAACTACAAACATGTTAGTAATCATGGTGCTTAAATAAAGATATTATAAAAGATAAAATTAAAAAACAAAGTCAAGTCTCTTACTTTCCATTTCTCTGAATGTTCCTGTCTTGCTGCCTCAGCTAGAGAAAGGTTTATGCTTTTCAAATCTCATGGAATCATATTGGCACAAGTGGGTAATCATTACCTTCTATTGGAAAGATTTTGTGACAGTGGATCTATTTACTTGTGTTCCCTAATCCACATGTATACAGAGGTGGCATATTTGTTTCATATGCATGTCTATAAATATCAAGATATGAGCATGAGCATATTGGATCATAAAATAATGGCCAATGGATTTTTTCAATATAGATTTCTTCAATTCTTGATATTTCATTACTTCTTTCTCTGATGATTTTTGCTTGCTTTAGGGCCACACCGACTGATGCTCAGGAATTACTCCTGGCTATGCACTCAGAAATCGCTCTGGGCTTGGGGGAACCATATGGGACACCAGGGATCCAACTGAGGTTCATCCTGGATCAGCCACATGCAAGGCAAACACCCTACTGCTGCAATATCACTCCAGCCCCTCTTATTTGCTTTTTTTCCCATTTTAATTTGTTTTAATAGCTACCGTGTATTGGCAACTAACTGGCATAACTGTCCAATCAATCATCTGAGGCAGATCCTATTCTGACTCTTTTCTACAAGAAAGGGGATGCCCCTAAGACTCGTAGAAGAGCTATCAAATAAAATACCCTGTAGACAAGAAAGAAATGTTATGGTATAGTCAACATGTTGAATGAGGTAAATGACACCAGGCTATTTTAAATGACATTAGGACTTTTACAATATGAAAGACCTTGTCTCTCAACTCAAGCACCATGATTATCTTTATCAGGAATCACATTATGTTTGAGTGTGCATTTTTGTATCTTTGATTTTGTATCTGATAGAGTTAAATTTCCCATAAGATTGACTTTTATGAAACATAGATAATGAGCATCCAGGGTCAGTTGCCAAGCTATGATGCTTCTGGAGTTTCCACACTAATCTTATGACTAAAGAGTAAGAAATTACCTAGAAAAATACAAAGTCTTTTTTTAAATATACATATATGGGTTTTTTCTCAGGCACAGAAAAATTATGCAAATATCCTTAAAGGCCTGTGTGATTTATATTGCTCTTATAATTTTAACAGTTAACTATGGAGAAGAAGAATTTAGATCACCATAATACCAATACTGGTTGCATTCTTTACTTGTTTCATAAAACAAATCAGTCCTTCCACATCGATGTGAAATTCCTGTGCAAAACAAAATCTGGCTTTATTTCTTATAAAAAGTTTCCAATGTAAGATCAATTCAAAGGTAAATAAACCTCAATTATACTTTCCCTAATTCATTGCTTCTCCTAATTCATTGCAAACTTTCCTGTACAAAGAAAATTACAGCGTTTGAAGGCTACATGAAAAGAAGCTCTGAAAAGAAAATGACAGAGGGGAAATATTATCTCTAAGCAAACCTGCCCTGAACAAATATTGGAGTCTTCATTTCATGGTCTTCCCACTATCATTTGTAAAAAGTGATCTACAAATTGTTTTTTAATACTTTAGAAAAGAATTAAACAGAGTCCAACACAGAAGGGGGGAGGATCTAAAATGTGGGCTGGGCTCTTAGCTTTGGTGCCAGATGTGTCATCTTTGCCTCAAGCCAGAGTCTCTGCCAGGCTGAGTCACCCATATGTGTCTGACAACAGAGAGCAGCATCAACAGGAAAGATGGGCCCGGTATTCCTCTCCTACCTCCCTTGAGGGAATGAACCCCACAATGCACTCTGGTGTAGGCCCAGTCTGTTAACTCTCCCCCAATTCAAATGATGATGGGGAGACCAAGGTCTTTGGTCTCATTGCAGTTCAGGATAATCCATCTGTTTCCCATTTGGACTATGCATACTCAAGGTATAAATATCACTCTCCTCATTCCAAATAAAAGCTTATTGGAAATCATTGGTGTCTGAAGTGCAAAGAAATACAAGAAAAATACAAAGAACTCTAGAACCAGACTCTCTTCCTTCCTCCTCAAGAAGGTTGACATGTTGGCTGGCAGATGTTTCCGAAAAAGTGTGGGGTGTGAAGCATTTGCCATTGTCTGTGCTGGCCCTGCTTTTATTCTGATGTCATTCTGAGAACAGATGGGGAAAAAGCCATTATTATGGGATTTTTCCTTCTGAAGGAAAAAAATCTGTTCTTTAATTGAGATGTACTCCCTGAGACATGGGCTTAGGATGCCCCTGGCTTGCTTTTGATTTCAAAAATTATCAGTTGATTAGTGAGGAGCAAGTTTCTAAACTCTGATATTTCCTTTCTTCCTGCTTAAATGCAGGCTACATTACATTGGTAAGTAAGTCAAATATATAAAATGCTTGATTGATGCCTAATAAATTTTACCACTCTGAGACAATGTGGATGTGATCACTCATTATCAATCATCTACCTCTCAACTGCCCTTAACTCAACAGTACAAGACTATTTACCCAATCTGCTCGAATTCTGAGAATCCAAAATCACCTGCCCAGGATGATGGAGTGCCTTGGATCAAATGCATGTATATGAAGCAAAGATCTAACTAGATGCTACAATCGATTTTGCAACCCACCCTCAGTCATTCATGTGTTGAAATCCTCATTTCCTTATGATTTGGGTGATGGTCCTTTTGGAGATGATTAGCTTGGAAGTATCTCAAATCAGTCGATTGCTCTGATAGAGACTTTTTGTCCCTTGTTCCTTCTATGTATCAATCTGAGAACCCAGAGGGGACAGAATCTCATAGACACTGAATCTCTCAACAGCTTACCAATTTACAGAAAAATGGAAAATAGAAGCTGGCTAATTGTGAGCCACAGTCTAAATTAAGATCCCTTGTGTTGAGTCACCTTTGGTTTGTATTTCTCCATTTTCCTAGATGGAAATGTATTCTTCTACATAGGTTCCTAGTCACTGCTCTGCTATTGCCAATATCTACACTAAGTCAATTTATTTGTTTAGGATATATGGGCATGGTTGACTATGTTCAAAAAATTTTCCAAGACACTACTCAGGAATTTCTCCTAGTAATGCTTGGAGGGAGAAAGAATATGTAGAGCCAAGGAGTGAAACCATATGAAGGGCAATGTTTTACCCACTATGCTATTTCTCCAGGCCCATCATGCAAGACAATTGAATGACTGCCTTTTTACACCAAGCTGGTCTAGACTATGCTTTGCCCTGAAACTTATACAACACATTACCCTCCTAGAATCATTGACTCCAACCATCCTTGCTCAAATGAATGGGATCTTCAGGGAGACTTCAACTGGATTTTCTTTGACTTACAATTGCTTTCCTTCTTTGGTCTTGTGAAAATTTTCTGGTTTTTTACTCACCTGGCTAATACTAATTCTAAATTTAGATACATATTTTTCAGAGAAGTCTTCCTTTTTTCCAAATGCTAGACCATACTCACTTTTTAAAAATAATATATTGATTATATGATTACAATAATAATATATCATTTATAATATATTATATATAATATAATGTATAGTAATTTATATATACAATATATACATATATAATATATACAATATATAAAATAACCTATATTATTTATATAAATACTAATATATTTATAATAATATATTCATAATAATATATTTATTGATTATATGATTAAAACATGCTTGCAGTTGGGTTTTGGTTATAAAAAGAAAAGAACGCTCCCCTTCACCAGTGCAACTCTCCCACCTTCAATGTACCCAGCTTGTTTCTCCCTTACAGGGCCCTGTTTTCAAGACAGGCATGCTACTACTCTCACTTACTGCCATTGTCATGATAGTTGTTAGTGCAGTTATTTCTCTAAATTCACCACTCTTTGTGGTAAGCTTCATATCATGGGCTGGTCCATCCAGCCCTCATCTATATTTTCTCTGGGTCTTATTACAATAATTTCTTTTATTTTTCTTAAATTCCATGGATTAGTGAGACTATTCTTTTCTCTCTCCCTCTGATTTATTTAACTCAGCATAATAGTTTCCATGTTCATCCATGGTGACCTTAAGGAGTACCAGTCTAGTGTGAAGGGAAATTAAACTTTATATCAACCTAGCAAGCTTTCTACATTCTGTATCAAACACCATATAAGTATTCTCCTTTCTATACTCATGGACAAACACACATGTGTCTCCAATGGAATGAATGAATGAATGAAACTTCAGTGACTGTCCTCTGTACTCACTTGATATCCAAAATGGGCCAAAAATTCCCACTTTCTTCTCAAAGCTCTTCTGCCATAACAATTCAAACGTTCTGCTCCTGATAATATTTACTTCTGAACTAATCAAGATGAAACTTGTTTAAATTCACTATTTTGAGATAAGGGTGCAAGGCACTTGGTAAGTACTTTGGAGAGCCTTTACTTTTATAATATTTTCCATTTTGATTTTTCTTCCTTTTCATCTGTTTTTCCACTATTTTTCTTATTGCAGGCACATTGATATATAGTGTGTGAAGTCCAGAGTATACAAATTATAATTCAACATCTGTAAACACTATATTATATTCATCATCTGGAGTCATTTCCATCCACCTGTTTTTGAATTTTATTTTATTATATCTTATTCATCCCTTTTATTTTTGTTTAAACTGGCCAAATTTAAACATTTTTCTTACTTTTATATCTTCAATAACCAGTTCACCTGGGCTACATCTGAATAAAATCAGCTACTAAAACTCTATGCAGGATAGAAAAGAATCCAGAGAATTATTTTAAAATACCAAACACTGATTTTATATAAGAACTGGGACAACAGTCATCATCACAGAACCATAAAATCTTTCCTCATTTTTCTTTCCAATAAAGTGGCAAAATTATGGAGAGGTGAGCTAAAGAACTTAAGCAGGTCCCAGATTAGTGATTGTTGGTCAAAGTCCTTTTGCTTTTCTGTTCAGATCAGAACGATACTCATGAAGCCAGTCCAAGCACAGATGTACAAGGTATCCACAATGTACTAGTGAATTAAAAAAGAATACTGTGCTCTCTTCGGCACAAATATACTAAAATTGGAAGGATACATAGAAGATTAGCATGGCCCCTGTGCAAGGATGACAAGCAAATTCGTGAAGCCTTCCATATTTTTTTCTTTTTGGGGGGGTCGGGGTCACACCCAGGGTTACTCCTGGCTCTACGCTCAGAAATTGCTCCTGGCAGGCTCGGGGGACCATATGGGCTGTCGGGATTCGAACCACTGTCCTTCTGCATGCTAGGCAAACTCATTACCTCCATGCTATCTCTCCAGCCCCTCGTTCCATATTAAAAAAAAAAAGAAGACAACTGTGGATTAACTATTTGCTTATTAAATCTTCTCTAATATTTTCCACTTCCTTTTATAAATAAGAGACAGTTAATTTGTGCATATGCTAAATGTTTTGTATCTAGCCCATGCTTACATGCAGAAAATACGAATACATAAGCTCCTAAAATCATCTATTTTTATAGTTTATCATTTATCTTACCTTACACCATTAAACATGACTTTTATCTCCTGTGTCTCCCTTCTCATTTCTTGTTGCCTCCTTCTGTGCATAAAGCAAGATCAATTCATCATTGTCAACTCTAAAAGAAATCTTAGTTTAGTCTTCTTATTTTGCGTCTCATGCAGTTGACTGACATTCATTTTACCTTTTCCCCTTCAATTCCGTCAAAGAAACATTGGGAACAACTGAGTCTACTTCCTTACCTCTCATTCATATAGCAGGTCGCAAACTCTGTGACTTCCTTGAAATCATTTGTATTCTGTTTTCTTGAAATTTCATTTTCCGAGTCAAAAGTGTTCTGCAATTTACCACATTCAATGAATTTTTTTATTTTAAAAACATTTTCCTAAGTAAACTATTCAAATATGTTTGGAGACTCTCCCTGGCCTTGACCACTATATTTACTTCCTCACACTCACCTCTGCAGTTAAAAATTCCACAGTTCTTTCAACCTCTTACTTGTCCTGCCTCTCTTATTCTCTCCCAGTATCCAGTGTTACTTAATTGTATGGTCTGAGACCTAATCTGTTCTTAGTTTCCATGCTGATTAAAATCATAAGGTCCATCTCCATGTCTTTGGCTACTCTTGATAACTTGCAATCATCTTTCAGCACCTTGACCTTTTTCTCAGGATTAAATCTTCATTTCTAAACTGCATTCAGAAGTTACATGAAAATATCCTCAAAGTATTGCAATGTTAACTTCTAAAACCAGATTTTATTAACTATCCCTAAATCTACCAGGTTTCCTCTGAATCCCTTAAAGTGAACAGGATTTTATTAATAATGGCTCAGTAATGTTTTGAAATCATCCCTATTCCCACCAAGAGGATTCTATAACAGGACTGTTATTGATTGGTAAATACACACGAGGTGTTTTCTCTCCCCTAATTAAGTGTTTGCCATCAATACTAGGAAGAAAGCAAACAGGACTATTTCTCCAATTTGGAATACCTTAAAACAGAAAAAAAAGACAAATGCATTGAGGTCCTATATTGGCAGCTAAAGCAAAGAACTGCAAATCCTGCTGAAAATTTGGGGCCATCTGGGGGTTTATGAATTCCACAGTTACTGATTTATTAAATCCTCATTTTTTGTGTGGTTTTTTTGAAGGACCACTCCCTGCTGCTCTTAGGGGTTACTTCACACTTAGAAATCTCTCCTGGCAGGCTCAAAGGACCATATGAGATCCCAGGAATCAAACTGGAGTCCATCCAGGGATGGCCATGTGCAAGGCAAAAGCCCTCCCACTGTACTATAAAATCAAGTACACTCTAGGACAATAGTATCCTCTTAAAATGGACTAAATAGCACTCAGTCACTTTAGATTGAGAAACTTCACTAATGCCTTCAGCATGAAGAAATAAGGGAAGGCAGAGTATTTCTTTCTTTCCTTTGTTGTTGTTAATTTTTTTAATGTTATTTAAGTGTGGTTAACAAAGTTGCTCATAATACAGTTGTTTCAGGTATTTAATGTTCTAACACCAGTCCCACCAACAGTGTGACCTTCCCATCATCATTGTCCCCAGTTTTCTTCACATTTCCCCAAGCCCCTTAGCATGCACAAAATTATTTTTATTTTGCTTGTTACAACAAAAATGGCAAATGAAATTATTTTCCCCCTGCTCTTTCAATAAATTATTTACTTGAATCACAATGAAATACAGTTACAAAGTTGTTCAGGCATAAAAAGTCCAACATCCTTCACTAGTAGATTTCCTGCCACCCATGTCCCCTTCGTCCTCCATGCTGCCTGCATCCAGAACAAAAATTTTTCTTCTTTCTCTCTCTCTCATCTCTATTTCTATCTCTCTTTTTTCCTTTGTTTCCTTTAAGGCATTGTGGTTTGCAATATTATAACTGAAGGTGTATCATTCATATCATCTTCCATTTTTTATAACTGATGAAGATTTTGGCAAAATTGAAGACCCTTCTACACATACAGAATTCTAGGCTTTCCCCTGTCACTGGGTGACCCCAGCCCTAGCCTCTGGCTTTTTGAACCTCTAGCCTGGAAACAGTAATACCCTGGGTGGTCCATTTCTGGGTGGCCTCAAATTCTCAACAGCCCATCACCGAATAAACCATGTTGCTTACATTTCTTTGTTTTTAACACACAAACATGGCAAAAGTGGCTTTATTTTTCTTTCTTAGGCCCTCACTAATAAATTACTTATAGCCAAAGGTTTCCAACAGGCCCTAATGAGAAATATGCACCAGCATTCAGTTTGGATATTGTATTTCAACCTCTGCCATTCCTTGAATTTAATATTAGAAGGATGGTGAAAGCATAAAGCATAAAATGTATTTTAAATATGTCAAGGGTAAAATAGCTCTGACATGGAAAATGTATTATTAGCTCTTGGAAAAAAAAACAGAGAAAGGCAACAAAGTCATTCATTTATTTGTGCTTTTCTGAATATGTCCATTTGTTTAACCAACATTTATGAGCACATTCCATATGCTCCAAAACAAAGAAGTAAAAAAATAAAAAGTACCTTTGTTGCTATAGAAGAGGAATTAGAGGTATTTGGACAAAGATAGATGATGGCAAAAACAACAAAACTTCTTTCTGCCTCTCAGGATCTCAGATTCAATTGTAGAAGATGCGGATAAACAAATAATTACTGGAACTTCACTTGGGTGCTACCATCCTTACATGTCAATGCCAGGAGGAAGGAAAGATACCACAGTCATTTCTCAGGAAAAGCACAGAAATGTGATTTTTAAGATAAATATTGATTCTCTCCTGGGTACTTACTCTCCTCATCTTTCATTTTTATGCATCTTTTCTTTGACTTGGTTCCGCTTGCTTGATGTCAATCCTGCATCTTTGTTGTTTTCACCATCGTGAAGGGGCTAATTTGATTAATTTGATTTATTATACAGGAAATAAATATGTTCTCTGCCAAAAGTATCAGAGCAGACCTATAGCAAGATTCATTTTAATAACTGATTCTCTCATGTGTTTCTATTTCTCCATCACTATTTTTCCAGAGTTGAAATATATTTAAATTTGATTTTTCCTAGACTTCTCTGTGTGCCACCACACAAAATACTTTGTTACATTTAAAAACAAACTGTCATCTGAAGCAGAAACTTGAACTTTTATGTAAAGCCATGGCACTAGCAGGTCTTAAAAAAAATCACAGCTTGTGAGCTTGTCCTATGATCACCTTAACAACTGGTTGGCACCAGAAAGTCCCAAGACTTTATGTTCCATCTGCAGCTCTGAGCATAATTTTTAAAAGGAGGCATTAAAAAAACATGTTTCATAGTCCATAGAGGAGGGATGGAATAGATAAATGGACAATACAAGATCAAGTGTAAGAGTAAAACTGTGGCCCATCACATAGAGCCACTAACCCAGAAAACAATTCATCATGTCAATAACCAGTCCAGTATTTATGCCAGACTTGTGAGAAGTTGGATCACACTCCCCAGAAAAGATCCAAGAAGCCAGACAATTATCCCTATGACAATTGGCCCAGACAGGGCAGGATGTGATGCATACCTGACTTAGGGTCAACTAGAAAATGTGCAAAGTGTACCCCTTAAGCAAATGCAAACTTTGTCCTTTCTCCACTCAATTTTTTCACTACCTCCCCCAGGAGTCTCCTCTCTGGGCACATGAGATGCTCTTCCTGAATCTCCCTGTTCAATTAATTACCTCTCATCTGTTGGCCTTTGATGTTACTGCCAAAAACGCAAGTGATGGGGATGGAGTCTCTTGGGAGACCAAGTTCTGAATCAACCACCTGTGCTTTTCTCATTTCTTTTTGCCTTTGTTTATTTCCTCATGAGATTTCTTTGTTTTGCCTTTTCATGTGCACTGATTTCATCATCTGATG
>PVKC010027169.1:0-15861 GCA_004027635.1 Crocidura indochinensis | reverse complement strand
ACCTTTGGTCCTGGATCGGCTGCTTGCAAGGGAAACACCGCTGTGCTATCTCTCCGGGCCGCACCACAATTTTCTATCATAAATAGAAAGCAGGTTATAACTCATAACTCAAGCCAAATTTATTTGGCTTGGAGTGATAGCACAGTAGGTAGGGCATTTACCTTGCACGGAGCCGACCTGGGTTCGATCCCTGGCATTCCATATGTTCCCTTGAGCCTGTCATGAGTGATTCTTGAGCTTGTGGGTGTGTGTTCCAAAAATAAAAAAACAAACTAACTGGGGCCCGGAGAGATAGCTCAGTGATGTTTGCCTTGCAAGCAGCCGATCCAGGACCAAAGGTGGTTGGTTTGAATCCTGATGTCCCATATGGTCCCCTGTGCCTGCCAAGAGCTATTTCTGAGCAGACAACCAGGAGTAACGCCTGAGCACAGCCGGGTGTGGCCCAAAACCCAAAACCAAAACAACAAAAAACAACAACAACAAAAATACTAACTAAACTTATTTGACCTACATCCCCCTTTATAGGAAAACAATAACAACATCCAAAACAAAATCAAAAAGACTGCTCAGTGTTCTCCTGGAAATGTTCCTTTAAGTAAACAGCAAATCTACTTTCCTCAGATCAATCTACAACACCCACCCCATCCTCCCACCACTCATTTTGGGAAACACCAGGTCTTCTTGATTCTAAAGGATCATATTTAGACCTCTTAAGGCCAACTTTAGTCTGTTATAAAACCATATACTTTTCTTTTTCTTTTTTTCTTTTTTTTTTTTGGTTTTTGGGCCACACCCGGTGACGCCCAGGGGTTACTCCTGACTATTCGCTCAGAAGTCGCTCCTGGCAGGCACGGGGGACCATGTGGGGAACCGGGGGATCGAACCGTGGTCCGTCCTAGGTTAGCGCAGGCAAGGCAGGCACCTTACCTGCAGCGCCACCGCCCAGCCCCCAAAACCATATACTTTTCATTTAAATTTATGGCGCTGTGAAGATAGAAGAGTTCAGGTTCTGAGCATAGAAAAAAATGGATTCCATTTCTGCCTCTAGTTTTTTGAGCCTTTCTAAAATCTCATTTTCTGCATGGGTAAAATGAGAATTATGAAAACTTCTTTATAGGGTTTTTCAATGGCTCTAAAGACTGCCGTACAGAAGATGCTTAATATGGTGCTTGGCACATGAATCTTTTTTGTTTTGTTTTGTTTTTTGTTTTTTGTTTTTTGTTTTTGGGTCACACCCGGCAGTGCTCAGGGGATATTCCTGGCTCCATGCTCAGAAATTGCTCCTGGCAAGCATGGGGGACCATATGGGACGCCGGGATTCAAACTGATGACCTTCTGCATGAAAGGCAAATGCCTTACCTCCATGCTATCTCTCCGGGCCCGGCACATGAATCTTATTACTAAAGAAGCAGATCAATAATAAACAACTCTTTAATGCTATTTGACCTCTACAAACCCTATTTCCTCTAGATAGGAAAATAATAATACCTATACTGTAAGCTTAGAGAAACCTTACATAAAGAATTTGCAAAGGAGGTCCTTGATAAATGCTAGCAATGATCACTGCATGTTTCTCTAGAGGATTTTAGTGCCAAGAGAGCAAAGCTACCCAGATGTTTCCTTCATTGATTAAGCCCTTATGTATGAGAACAGGGCCCGCACAGGAAATCACCCAGGAATTATTTGTTGAAAAGTATTCTCATTACTGTTTTTACTATTGGGTGACTAAAAATTATATATTTACAATAATTTTTACCTTCTGCCCTCCCCGCTGATGAAACACGAACAATTTTGTAATTTGCAAAATAAAACAAACAAAAACAAACAATTGTATTATAAATAGCCTTGTAAACTATAGTGTTTAAATAAAGTAATTAACATTTTTAGTAGGTTACTATATGGAGTACCAATACCAAAGTTGCTTTTATTTAAAATACAGATGGGGGCTGAGCAATAGCACAGCAGTAGGGCATTTGCCTTGCATGCAGCATCTA
The DNA here is from genome assembly GCA_004027635.1 of Crocidura indochinensis. Lineage (NCBI taxonomy): Eukaryota > Metazoa > Chordata > Mammalia > Eulipotyphla > Soricidae > Crocidura > Crocidura indochinensis. Next base: position 13,867 of record PVKC010027169.1, on the reverse strand, counting down.
CCCTGGGTGATCCTTGACATCCAATATGTTTCCCCCTCCCCAGCCTGCCAGAAGCGATTTCTGAGTCAGGAGTAACCCCTGAGCACCACTGGGTGTGGCCCCAATCCCTCCCCCCAATACAGCTGACCTTTGAACAATACGGAAATTAAGAGTAAGTTGAGAAGCTCTGTATAACCAAACCATAGCTGGTCTTTATGTAATAGATTGGTTCTTGTTTCTGCAGATTCTATCATGCACATCTACTCTTTGTCGCATAGTGCAGAACACACAGAAAAATACCACATACAAGTGAACCTGCACAATTTAGACTTATGTTGTTAAGGGATCAACAGTATTATGAAGTTATATTTCACTAATTTTGGCTGATCATTCCTCAGTTAATTTAAAATAGTGAGGTTTAGTCTATTTTGCAGAATGAGAGACAGATTCATTCCTTAGAGGAAAACAGGGATCCAGCATGATGTAAGTATCTGATCATTTGATAAGCAGATGAGTTTAATGATCCATTGTCATTTCCTAGACTAACAGGATATTCAGTATCCCTGGCATACAATACCTTTTAGGAAGCACCCTGTTTCTTCTCTCACTTTAGCCTATACACTCTCATTTCTTTATCATTTTTCCTCCTTTGGTAACATAATCCACTCTTAAATAAAAGTAATTGTTCAGGGCCAGAGAGATAGCACACTAGGGCATTTGCCTTGCATGCAGTTGATTCGAACAGACGGTGGTTCAAAATCTCAGCATCCCACATGGTCCCCTGTGCCTACTGGGAAGGATTTCTGAGCCCAGGAGTACCCCATGAACACTGCCGGGTGTGGCCTCAAAACAAACAAACAAACAAACAAAAATCAAAGTAACTGTTCATAAAAGTGTTATTGTTCATCCTCAGAGACAAAGAGAGGAGGGCTGGAACTTCCAGCTCATTTCATAAAGCTCACCTCAAAGAGTGGTTAGTGCAGTCAGAGAAATAACTACACTGAGAACTATCATAACCATGTGAATGAATGAGAGAACTGGAAAGCCTGTTTAGAGTACAGGTGGGGGTGGGGTGGGGTGGAGGAAGATTTGGGACATGGTGGTGGGAATGTTGCACTGATGAAGGGGATTGTTCTTTACATGACTGAAACATAATCACAATCATGTTCGTAATCAAGATGTTTAAATAAAGATATAATTATAAACAGTGTTATTGTTCTTTTGGTCTATGCCCTAACAGAATGATAGAATACATGAATAAAATAAACATTGAAGAAGGGTCATCATATGTGCTTATCATGCAGGTCACAAAATCAAGTTAGTGGATTCTGACTAGTATTCTCACCGATTGATACAAGGGTCAGAAATATCTGGTCTTCAGGTCACCTAAGGCTCATGAATTCATATGGTCTGGCCCTGGTGGGACAGACACATATGCTTCTTATTGGCCGCCCACAACTTCTAAATATGTATTCTATGACCTATGAATGTTATAAGAATTTAGTAACCCTTGGCAGAAAAGTGATTTCCCTTTCTGTATGAACGAGAGAACAGAACAGAGACTATTATTCAAAAGCATCACATGTAGTAAAGGTACATATTGATTTGCATACATGTATGTGTATAGTCACCATGTAAAGTGTAGATCCTAGTAAAAAAATTGTGGTACACGATATAAACCCATTTAGTTAATAGTAGATACTATTAAAAGGAGCCAAGAGCTATATGTGACCTTGTTCTTTTTCTATGCTCTTTCCATGACTTGAAAGAGTTTATTCCATAGCTAAGAGTTTATTTTATCTACCTACTGGGGGTCAAGGAAATGAAGGTACAAATCTCTGGTGTCTGGTTTATTCTTAATAAACAGAAATTGTACATACTACATAGAAAAGCATTTTAGAAAAGGTTTACTTCATAGAATTTTGAGCCAAGAGAATTATTTAATCAGTGATCTTAGAGAGAGAGAGTTAATTCATCTTCACAAAGAATCAAGAACAATTGTGTGGAATTTAGTCAATTAAATTGAAAGGATTTTCACTTGGGCTTTTCACCTGGCTAACATTTTCTTCCCATTATGGCTGTTCATAATATCACAAACTTGACATTCTCTTCACCTCTACTAGCATTTAGTTATGAGGTTATGTTGCATGAGAATGACAAGAAAATTCCTTACAAATTTACTGCTTGTGATGGGATGTAATTTTCTGGGCAAATTGATTTTTTAATACAACCCTTAAAACTTGTCAGCAAAACTCTTTTTCTTTGAACTCTCATCTTCCTTGGTAAAATGAAGAGTGCCAAGGCATAAAGGAAGCATTCTCTTTTGAAAGGTGGGTGGGAAAGACAGTCCTCTCAGTAGTAGGAAAAACCCCCACATAAATCACTTTTTTTCTCAGCCCGTTAGGACTGAGCTAACAATTCCTTTCTCCCAGACTACCATTAACTTTGAAAATGAGCATCCATACAGAAAAACAGTGAGGGCCTCACTTTCAAGGTTTTTGCCTCTAAAACCCAAAGAGCTAATGGACTTCGACATTCCGTTGGCACGGGGGTAACCTAGTGGTGAGGTCCTCTCAGTGGTCAAAGCGTTGCTTTCTCTATGCTTGTCTTAATCACACAATGGCCTCTCCTGACAGTTTACCACAGGCGTGCAATGACTCCAGTCTTGTGCTTGGCGAGACAACCAAGTCCAGGAAAAAGTTCTCTCTCCACAAGCTCTCAGGAACTCTCAGAAGGGTCAGCTCAGGCATTCACCTCTCACAGGCCCACAGCTGCTAGTACAAGACCCACAGGGAGAAGACTAAGATACCCATTTACTCTGCCCATTAGCCCATCCTTTGCTCACGGTGTTGGAATGTGTTGTACAATATGCTTTTTGGAAGAGCAACCGGGGAGTAATTCATCTTCTTTATGTGTGCTAAGCAGAGCAAGAGGGAGAGGCTAGTGGCAGGACCCGAGATGAGCTGGGGAGTAGTGATTAGGAACAGCTGACAGTCTCCGACCAAGACCCTTTCTTTGGTTACCACATTATAACAGCCTCGTACAAAGGAATGACTGTCCTTTTGCCAAGATTTAAAATTCAGGACCGCAGAAAAAAGCAGTTAAAAGAAAATGTGTGGTTCTTTACAGCAAGGGCTAGAGGCCCAGGAGACTATCTCTTGGTTCTACCTGTGCCTCTGGGCTTCCTACACAAGCACATGGAAAGGCAGGAGCGACTACCAACACTGATTTGAACAAACAGGCAAGTAGGTGCCTTGACCCAGAGTAGAATCAGCATGCACAGAGTGGCAAATTGCTTTGGTTTAATTAGAGGAAGTTCTTTGAAGCCCAGAGCTTCAGCCCCCTTTGCATTTTCTCTCTACCAAAAATCATAATTTACAAGCAACCCCTGGATGCATGGTTTGCAATTTCTTCCCAGCGGCCCTCTTTCCTTTGGCTCGTGTTGCTTGCTGTGGAAAAGACCTTTATGCTCTGGGCTCTGTGAGACTTGCTTAGGAAGATGATGATCCAGACAGCACATTTCCGAACTGGCAGGGGCCTGGAAGGGACCAATGCTGTACCAACTGGCCCAGACTTATCCAGCATGAATCCAAGAATGTCTCAAGTTGATTGAACCACATGTAAGAAAAACTCAAGGGGTGTCCTTTCCTTCCCTAGGAGGCCTGTCCCTCAAAGAAGAAAAGTAATTGAATGAGTCAGAGAAATTGAAAGTATGGATATTGAAAACCAATTTGGCCTGGGCCTTCTTCCCAGAGCACCAGCTGAAGCCACAGAGGGAATCCAGGCCTTACAATGAGTCCAGAAAGCCTCAGAAATCCCCGGGGCCTGAAACATCCATTTCTCTTCCCATTCAGCATTATCACAAGATTCAGAATCCATAAATTTTCCTGAAAATTCTGAAATGGACTGAGGTCAAACTGGCTGATTACTTTACATAGGCACTGGAGTTTGGGAGGGGGAGGGTTATTTGTTTAAAAGATAATTTTTCTTATTCAAATAAAACCTGATAATTAAATATGTTCACAACATCTATTCTAATATAAGATCAGAATCGTAGACTCTTACACACACTACAAAAAAGAATAAAACAAAAAAGTTTTAAATCCACATACGGTGCCTTATGAAAGAGTGTCCCAAATTATGTCTCTGGGAAGAGAATTGGGGTGGAGGAGAGGGGAAAGAGATTGCTGGGACAAGAGAAGTGAGAGTGAAAAGAGAAAACAGGGAGGCTAAAAAGCAGAAAAATGTAAATGGAGAACAAGTTTTTATCTCAGTCAGCATATTTCTTGGTCTGGGGCCAACATAGCCCCTTGCAGTTCTGATTAGTTTTCTCAGCATTTAAATAGTTCATCAATTGTTCTTATCTAATCTATAGAGGAATAGTTGCACCCAGGGAGGAGAGATTATGTTTGCAGCTACCTGGCTCTAACAATATAACTGTATCACTTTACAGAGCAACATATCTGTTGTTGGTTGTTTTCCCTCCTTTTTGCTTTACTCTCAGCCTTAAAATGAGAAAGTTTTCTCCTTGGAACAGTAAAAGGTGCATTATTTTAGTCCCCAGGGTCAAGGGCGACAATAGCATTGAATCATTCCTGATATATTCTATACCCCATGAGTAGAACAGAATATTTTTATGGTCTGTTTTTCTTCTATAGAAAGATATAGTTTCTGTATATTCTGTTCTAATTTTGTAAACATCATGTACATGGTTTATCTGCGCTTCTCAATTTCATGTTTTAATGCTTCTTCCAAGGGATATGCAAGAATTCCCAAAAAATTCTCCAAAGAAGTGTGGTTAGCCTCTTAGATCAAATTACATTGACCTTGAGTATACTTGGATCTTGAATCCCATCCTGAGTGAAATTTTGGAGACTATTGAGGAAAAGGTTTGGACATGATGCTTGTTTGACTTGAGATTGGTGTTACATGGATTGGATTGGTGAAAATTATTTTTAAACCTGAAATTAGAGAAATAGGATGTGTAACAATATAGTTTCTAGTGTTGGCAAAACCCACAACTGATAAGAGGGTACATCTGAGTAAAATTGAGTAGCATAAAATGTTGTGAGAGGAAGAGAGTTGAGAGGGCTAAGGTAGGGAGGGATGAGAACATAGTTGTCAAAAATTTAATGGAAGTAAAAGACAATATTGATTTCAAATGAGTGATTCACATGGCTGTGATTTTCACATTACAAAGAATGGAAAGTGTTAGGTAGAAGGAAAGTTACATTGAGTAATGTGCTTCTGTATTAACTGCTTCTACAATTGAAGTTTCTTTACTCAAGCATTTACTCCACATTTTTTGCTACTGCTTTGAGGTGCCAGAAATTTAATTCAAGGAGTCATATACCTGAAGAACATGTTTCCTCCCACTGAGTTATTCACTTGAATTTATTAAGAACTTTCTCAGTTCTCAGGCCAAAGTGATAATTATTGGGATCCTGATCTGATGTGTTTGTTAAAAGCTTAACATATAAAACTGGCATAATAATATGGAATAGAATTGGGAGAATAACAGGAGATATGACATATGTTCCAAGAAAACTGTTGTAACTCTAGAGGAAATTCTAGAGTTGGCTTGGTCTTATTACTTGTGATGAGTTAAGAGAAGTAATCTGAGTGTCGCGCAGAGAGTGAAGCATAATAAAAGAAGTTTCTTTATAGGTTTGCATGGATGATTGAGTGAGTTCAATCCATAATACTAGAGTACACTATCTAGCATATATAAGTTATGTGATTGGAGATGTATTTGCTTTTGTTTTTAAACAATATTTTTATGTGTTAAGCCCCCCTTGGAACACCACTGTAGTATATGGGGAATTCAGTAAGTAAAATTAGATCATATTATGCCAGGCATCCTGCTGAATGCTTTATCTCATTTAAACATCCAGATTATCCAGGTCAGAAATGACAAGGCTCAATCCCCATATACAGATAAGGATTTTTGGAGGTCTAAAATATGAGGCAGATCACTTGGTTGAAGCAAATGTCATTGCTGGCATGTGACTCAAGGCCTTGAGTCTCCAGAACCCACTGTTTAATCCCTTTATCCATTGCTCTACAGACTGAAACATGAGGTTCACTTTGAATATCTGTATTAATTGCTGATTTGCATTTGTTTCACGAAATAAAAAAGGTTTTGTTCAGATTAAGTTATAAAAATAATAGAAAGATGAAGCATGTGTAGTAATGAAGATAATTACAAAGTCTTCAGAAGCCTGTCATCTCATTGAACTGGGAGTATTAACCTCATTAAGAAAGTGATACTATTCCATAGCTGAAATCGAAGAGGACAAAAAGAAAAGCTGGCCATGGAAAGTAAGACCTGTGAAAATCTTAGGGAAGTCCAAGACTGCACAAGTCTCTTGTGAAACTGCTTCCTTCCATCCCTGATACCTATTCCATGCGATCTGTAAACTATCCCTGAGTCTATCACTGAAGGTGTTCCCTACTTCCCAGTCTAGTTCCTTGTGGCTTTGATGGTTAAAAATCAGGGCTTAAAAGGCATTGAGGTGCCAGAGTGATAGCACATCGGTATGACATTTGCAGGATGTTTGCCTTGTACATTGTTGACCCAGGATTGACCCTGGCTTAATCTCCAACATCCCAGATGGTTCCATGAGCCTGCCAGGAGCGATTTCTGATTGCAGAGCCAGGAGTAACCCCTGAGCTCCGTCAGGTGTGGCCTCAAATCACCAAAACAAACAAACAAAAAACATTGAAATCTGGGGCCAGAATCTGTGCAGTGGGTAGGGCATTTGCCTTGCACGCAGTCAACCAAGTTTTGAACCCCAGCGTATGGTCCCATATGGTCCCCGGAGCCTGCCAACACTACCTTCTGAGCGGAATAAATCCTGAGAGCTGCCAGGTGTGGCTTTTCCCTCAAGAAATAAAACAAAAATTAAAAAAAAATTGAAATCTAGTTCCTTATAACTCTTCTTCCCAAACCAGGTAAATTTTAGTGTCTGAAGGAAGTCAGAGAGTCTGGTCCACCTTTACCAGAAGGACTTTTGGTCTTTTATTCTCAAGAATGTGGGTATCCCCTCCCCCAATTTCTTATTTATCCCACCTGAATGATCAGAACTGCCCTCTCCTGCAATGGGCAGGTAGAGAGGCTGACTTCTTTGGGGAAAGAGGGGATAAGAAGAGTTAGAGTCAGCAAAGGATTCAGTATCAGCAAAGAAGCATCAACAAAGAAGCATCAGCGGGGCCCGGGAGATAGCATGGAGGTAAGGCGTTTGCCTTTCATGCAAAAGGTCATCGGTTCGAATCCCGGTGCCCCATATGGTCCCCTGTGCCTGCCAGGAGCAATTTCTGAGCATGGAGCCAGGAGTAACTCCTGAGCACTGCCGGGTGTGACCCAAAAACAAAACAAAAAACAAACAAGCAAACAAAGAAGCATCAGCAAAGGAAATCAGTCAGCAAGAAAGCCTGGAGAAGCAGCTGAAAGGGAGACAGGCAGAGAGAGCCTGAGAAGGAGCAGAGAAAGTGGCTGCTTGGAAAAGGCTATCATAGAAGCCATGTGAGGAAATGTATATGTTAGGTTAGGACCATGAAATACAGCTGGTTGACTCCTGGAACTTCATCTGACTACTTTGTTAATTTTTCTGCGTCACTATGCAACCTACAGACCCACCAGGCCACAGGGGCTGTGGAAGTCAGGCCTAGCCAAAAAAAAGATCTCACCATCCCCACACCAACTCTAGGACTCTTTAATTTATATTAAAACAACAAAGACTAATTACATATCATAGTTTTAACTGATTCACACAAATCCTTCTCACTGGCATCTGTCAGTATGATTATATACTTGTCCAAACCTATTTTTATTATTTTGGTTTTGGGTCATACCTGGCTGCACCCAGGAGTTACTCCTGGCTCTGTATTCAGAAGTCACACCTGGCAGGGTCGGGAGACAAAATGGGATGCTGGGATTTGAAGGAGGGTCCATCTGTGTGTTGGCCACGTGCATGGCAAATGGCCTACCCCCGTGCTATGGCTGTGGCCCCCAGTTTTTTTCTACTAAGGTCAACTCCACTGGTCCAGATATCCTAAGCTACTCAATACTGTTTTCCTGTCTTTGTATCTTTGCCTTAAAGACTTCTTGTGCCTTCATTCTCATTTTTCATGGAAATTTTACTGCTAGTCACCTCCTGAATACACACAGCACATTCATTGTGCTTCCTAGCCTTTAATTCTTTTTACAGTTTTGTGCATAGCTATTTTAATTTCCACTAAAATATTCAACTCCTTGAGAAAGAGATTGGCAATATCACTTCATAGCTTCAGTTCCCATGCCTGTCCCAAACAGGAGTGCAATAACTGTGTCTTCGATTGGATTCAAACCCCTCATAGCTGTTACTCTGTCGAAGTTGTTCCTAAAGGTGTTCAAAACTAGTTAATAATTCTCTTGCAGTGTGGCTAGCATCAAAGATAGACATTATTAATACTTCTGAAAGCACACAGCAGCATTCATTCTTCTTTTTTCCTACTCTGGATTAATATTAAATTTTTGGTCTTGTGAGTGGACTCAGTTGCTACCTGTCTTGCAACTGTGCCATCCATGCCTTTTGTTATGTTTTATTTTGGACCACATCTGGTGATGCTCAGGGATTACTCCTGGCTATGTGCTCAGAAATCAGTCCTGGCTTGGGGGACCATATGGAACACCAGAGATCGAACTGAGGTTCATCCTGGGTCAGTCATGTGCAAGGCAAACACCCAGCTGCTGTGCTATTGCTTTGGACCCCGTTTTTTGAATCTATAAGCAGAAATGTACATTTTTTTTCAGCTCAACTTCACATTCATCAGTATTTCAGCCTGCCTAGATAATTCTAAATTGTGATCACAGGGATACATGATAAAAGCTACTCTTTTTGAGCTTATGAAAATATAACATAAGTGCCTTCAATTCTTTTAATTTGTGACAAAAACATGGAATAAGACAGGGTTTTTAACAAGTGCAACAGGGGAACTTCACTGAGTGTATTTCCAGGTTGACATAGAGATTTCTTAATGATTTTTAGGTTCACTAGAGGGTTAACCAGTTTCCAATCAACTCCAGTGTTTTATTATGTGTTATAATATTATTAGTTAATATGAAATGCTCAAAAATGTGCATAATAACCAAAACAAATTGTGCCAGGAATTTCATAGATAGCATGATCATAGGAAGGAGTAGTTTTAAAAGATAAAAGAATTCTCGATAACACATGGAGCTTTTAGAAGATGGTTTGTGAGACTACAGTAAACTTGACTTTGTGACTTTAGGAAAGAATTCCTCACCATCAAGGAATCAGTAATTAATCTTGAAAGGTATAAATATCTCTCTACTATATCAGAATGCAGTGTTAGAACCTGGGAGATAGCTAAGGGGTGAAGCACATGCGTTAATGCTTGAGGTTGTGAATGCGATACCCTGCAACTATTTGCCCCCTTTCTAATACCATTTGATGATCCCGATTACCACTTGAGTGATCTCTCCAAAATAAGATAAAACAATGCATTATAATTTGTATAGAGATAGACATGCACTAAGAATTAATACAATCCTAGCTTCTTCATATGAAGTAGAAATAAAATAAATTTTCACATTCTGGAAAAGTTCACAGGACATATCATTGGCAAAAAAATTTAGAATATTTTAAATAAAACCACATGTGACTTAGACATCTCACTTAATTTATCATTGCTTTTACTCTTTTCCAATACATTATCAACAAGTGCTGTTATGTATTTATTATATGTATTATGTAGATAGCCACTGACTATCACAGGAGTCATTCAACAGATACTGTGATACTTATTGATAAATGACAAAATTTGCAAATTTAGCAGGTGAGAATAATAAAACAACTGTACTTAACCTACAAACCAGGGAATTATTTATATAACATCTACTACAACTGGGCTAATCAATGCAATTTGTGCTGGAATAAAAAAAATGTACAAACACGATTGCTCCTGAGCAGTTTTTTAGTTGAATAGATAAGTCATTTTCACCAAGTAATCACTGTTCAACTATACTTGATAGAAAAACCTAGGAAGTACACACATATAAAAAAATGATAGAACATATTTAACTCAAACAGAAAAAAGACTTAATCATAGTAAATTCAGACAATCACAATAAAACTCAAGCAATACATGCATAATGGCATTATAAATTAATTCATTAAACAATTGGAGGCCATGTCAAACTCCAGTAAGGAGTTTCATGGCACCACTGAGAAAGGGACTCAGTGATACAAAGAGCCGAATTTGAACCCAGATTTAACCACCCATTCGCAGGGTTATGGTTTAAGTTGTGTAACTTCTATGAGACCTTCTCTATCATCTAAGGAGAATAGCAATACAGCCTTGCAAATGGGATGATGAATATGTGTGTTCAATGACTGGCATGCTCTCTATGCTCCGAAAAGACGATAATTATTATGGAAGATAAAATAAGAATTCACGGACCAAAGAAAAAATAGGTTTATAGGTCACATGGACATGAGACTCAGTGGTAGAGCATCTGCCTTGCATTATAAAGCCTCCTGTTCCACTCCAGTCCTGCCCCACTGAGCTGAATACAGTGGGGTGTCCAGTGCACACAACTTGTGTGGAGACATCTTAGCTGAAGGTATAAACATGAGCAAGCACAACAGCTCTGTGTGAGCACACAGCCTACCAGTCCCAGCCACTGCAACAATAGCAGCAACCAAAGGAAATGGAAGAGAGCAGGAGAATTTATAATCCAGAGGGTCATTTTACCACTTTAAGGGAGAAGAGTGTAAACAGAAACACAGATGAGACCAATGTTCTCATACATTTCCAGGTTTTGCTGTAAATCACACACTATTTAGTGAATCCCTGAGGAGTTAGAATGTCCAGAGCCCTGGCTAAGTAAATCATGGAGCCTTATTTCTAATTCTATAATCTTAGTGTTTTGGAAACATGATTGTGAGGAAACATAATCCTAGAGGGAATCTCCAAACACCCTTAGGAACCCAGGTCTGTTATAAAAATGCCAAAATTAAATGCTTGCTATGTGGCCTAAGTTATGGCTGAGGACTTGAGGTTTGGTGAGCAGTTAGTCCAAGCATCCAAGAGGTACTAGATCGAAGGATGGTGCTAGTGACTGCTGAGGCCAGGACAGTGCAAAGCCTGGGGCTCATGTGAGACTCAGGATTAATAAGCAACTTCTCCAGATTTGCAGGTTAGGAGCTTTCTTGACTGGTACATTTTTTGTTTGTTTGTTTGTTTGTTTTTGCTTTTATATGCTAGCAGGGAAATAGAGTGCCATCCATGCCTTCACTGAGAGTCACCCACACGCACTTTTCTGGAAATAAGGACAAGTAGCAGAGAGCCAAGAGGCAAGGTGACATGCAACATGATCTTTAATGAGCCGCCAAGCTGAGCCATGGTCAGTGAGCTCACAGTCAGGTGACTTTGGCCAAGACAGAGGTAATGATCCTCTTTTGGCAAACCCTGGCGCACTCACAGGCAAGAAAAAACCTTCTACCTGATCCTCCCTGGCAGTAAGAAGTGGATAAACTAAGAAGCACAGTCACGACTCACATCCCATGGTTCCCAGCAAAGCCAAAGAGACAGTCTTGATTCTGAGTTCAGCCCCATGAGTCATAAAAGGCAACCATTACAATTACTCTAACTACCATTGTTTTGAGCCCTAAGTGAGTCTTGAATGTCAAAGCCTCTGTGCAACCTCTCTCTTGTCCCTGCCTTCCAGGTCAGAGCTGCCATGGTATGATAACTGAACAGGTAGTTTCTAAGCTGACATTCTTAATATCCAAATGGGAATAAACCACATACACTCGCAGCTAGGGAGAATGCCCTGGTACCTCTTCCATGTTCAGATGCAAATAAATATCTCTTCTCCCTGCAGTGGAGGAAAAGAGAGAACAGGGTCTCACTTGCAGGCTTGGCGGAGCTGCCTTCTGCTGTAGCCAGGCTGCCCAAGGACCCTTTAGAGTGAACGCATTAACCCCCTGGAGTAGACAATAGCTGCTGGGCAAGCCTGGGAGCACAGATGTGATGAAGACAAGGAAGGGAATGAAGCATGAAACCATATGGCAGGGGCTGTCAGGACGATTTACTGCAGGTCCAGGAAAAGCGCAGAACTCTATAAGGTTTGACAGAAAAAAGCACCAGCAGGAAATGGTGCAGTGTGTGCCCCGGAGAAGGGGACAGACAGACCCAGAGAGGTCACAGCACATGTAAGAAGTCTCTTGGATGCTAGCGGAAACACTCGGAGTAGAAATGAAAAATATTTCAAGCAGGAAGATAAACAGTGCCAGAAGAGGAGTGGGGAATCCTCAAGCATGTTCAGCAGCATGAGCAGCGCCGGGCTCAGCCCTACCGGGTGCATTCCTGTGTGCCCAGAATTCTGCTCCTCACAACTCTCAAGTGTCCTGGTATTAAGAGGGGAACAAGATGACGTGAACCCATTCCTTTTCTGAGCTAACTACCCTACATGTATTAGAGCTAAAGTAATGAGCACTTATTGGCTGAGAGGCCATGGCAACTGGCCCATATACAGCCCTGGGCCAACTCTCTGGGTTCAGAGCGGGAGACCACGATATCAGAGGCTGAGGTGTTGGGGGGAGCCACAGAGCAGAGGTGGATGGGAAAAGAGAGAGGCCCAGAGATGGGGATCCAGGGTGCTGTAATAATTTATAAGCTGGAGCTCTGGCAGCTCTGGACTTCGCTGTCGGGGACAACGGCAAAAAGCAGATTTAGAGGGAAGAAGCAATCTGAGTGCCAAGTTCGATCTGCCCGTGCATGTTTACCAGATTGGACTCGGCGGGCCGAGGATTTAGGAGGGATGCCGTCAGAACCAATAAACGAGCTAGGAAAATTTGCAAGGGGGAAGTGTGGCGTCAGGAGTTAGGCATTTATGTGAGCACTGGAACCCATCAAAGGCAGAGAGGCTGTTGAAATTCTAATTATGAGACACGAAATAACCCCAATTTTGAAAATGAGTACCCCTCGCAAGGCTGCCAAACACCTAGCATCTGTTCAGATCTATTACGAACCATTTCCTCCGGGAGGGAAGGCGAAAGAATTGCAAGCAGCTGCTGAAGCAGTGTGCTGCTAGCAGGAGATGCCGCTTCCCACTGCAAGCGCCTGTGCCAACTCCTTCGTGAAGTCAGGACTTGGAGTCTGAGGGAGGCGCTGAAGAACGGACAGGAGCTCCAGAGCCCAGCACCTGGGAGGCCAGTGCTTCCCAGGTCACATTAGCTCAGCAAATCAGCCTGACATCTCACACTTGTTCTCCAAAGCTGTGTGTCTGTCCTCCAGTGGACACAATTAGATTTTTCAGCCTCCTCACTCTTTTGCAAAGCCTGTAGTAGGTGGTAGTTGTGTATTTGGTCAATTTTTAATTTTCTTGTATTTTTTTGTCTAATACCTCAGACTTATTCTTAGTGAAACATTTTCTTCTCTTGTGCATTTCCATCCTAGAGTCCTTTTGGGAGGAGAATAATAAAGCCACGTGATACAGCAGTGTTAGTAAGACAACGCTAGATCAGGTTACTTTCTTTTTACTGAAACGTTTTAGGCCCAGTTTTTGCTCCCTGGTGACTCTGGGAATTCTCTGGGGGCGTGCAGGAGACATGAATCTTGCTCTTTGTGTCTGTAACTGTATACCTGTTATTGACTCGGAGGATGAAAAGAAAACACCAAACACACATTGTTCTATTTTTAAGCTGTTGTACCAGCTCCCCGCGTGGGACAGATGCCCTTTCTCCCTTTGCAAGTTAACAAAACCTGGCTGGTTATATTGCTGTAATGAAAATGCCATTTACATTTTCAAACTCTGAAGACAGAGAAATTGAAGTAATGAGAAGAAAGGATGCAGTTTGTGTGTGTGTGTGTGTGTGTG
>PVKC010027167.1:0-15860 GCA_004027635.1 Crocidura indochinensis | reverse complement strand
GTCAGTACCTTGTATATTTTTTATATTAGTCCCTTATCTGAGATCCTTCTATCGAACCAAAGAGTTGAGAGTTGTCCTGCAGACTTCTACACATCACAAAAACTGCAACCATAAATAACTGAATATTTTCTGAAATAAATTATTCAATAACAATTATATACAAAGTAATTAGATGACCATAAGTGGATGAATATTTTTTGAAAATTTTATTAAAGATCTATAATTTACAGTGTTTTTTTATTTGAATTTAAAAATAAAGTGTTTCAGCATGCATTTTCTACTAATATCAACTTTATTCTGCCATCTTTGCCAAGGTCTCTATCCTATTTCCTCGGTTTCACATTAACAAGCACCTTTGTAAATTCAGGTTGTGGAAGTTTTTATTTCCTGATTTCAATATTGTTGACTGGTTTGTATATTTAACTCTACTGTTCTTTTACACCACTGAGCCAGCTAAATCCTCTTAGACACCTTAGACTGCCATTGCTTCCTGTATATATCTTCCAATTTTCCTCAATTTATTCTCTTCTCCATCCTTATCCTCTTATACTCTGGAGTCAATCAAAGGTGTTTAATGTACGTTCTTTATATTATGTTAAATGGAGTGAATCAGAAAAAAGAAAGATAAGTACAGGATATTATACGTGGTATTTAGAATAACTGCATGAAGGAAAACAGTGACTTAAATGTGCATTCTGTCTAGAACATTCTTCAACCCAAAGTAAAGTAAAAGAAGGCAAAAATTTGAGTGGAGAAAAAAATTGTATTTAAATATGTTTATATGATATAATGCAGTAGATGATTTTAGGGTACTCAGGCCCATGGGTGGTGTTAAGGAAGGACAGAAATAAATGTCTATCTACTGAATCAACAACAATTAAATCAGGAGAGCCAATCAAACTTAAAAAGATATATGTTTTGAAGGCAAGATGGGGTGGAGGCTGGTGAAATGGAATGAACTTTGGAAACATTGGTGGCAATAAATTAAAGACACTAGCGGTGCTATTGTCTCTGAGAAGTCTTATGTCTAAAACTTAATTATGAATAACTTTGAAAATCCATTGACTTTCAGTAAAACTTAAAATACACAAAACACAAAACATTGAATTTTCTTGTTCATATATTCAAAATACCACAAATATATCTGATTATGTGTTCATAATGCCTCTGGTTTACTTCATTTATCCTTAAATTTTATCATGTTGTAGTGAATTGCATGATTTAATTGTTTTTTTTTAAAGCCAAGTAAATTTTGTTGTGATTATTTACCACATGCTTAAGATCCATTTATCTTAGGAAATCTAGATTGATTCCATATTTTAGGTATTATGTTGAGTGCTGCAGCTTATGCATAGATCATACCATTTCAATGACTTTTTATATTTTTTATTTACTTAAACATCTTGATTAAAGATATGGCTGTGATTAGGTTTCAGTCATGTAAAGAACACCCCCCTTTACCAGTGCAACATTCCCACCACCATTGTCCCAAATTTCCCTCCATTCCATCCCACCCCCACCTGTACTCTAGACAGGCTTTAAAGGTCCCTCATTCAATCACATGAATATGGTAGTTCTCAGTGTAGTTATTACTATAACTGCACTCACCACTCTTTGTGGTGAGCTTCATAAAGTGAGCTGGAAGTTCCAGTTTCCCTCTCATTGTCTCTGAGGATTGTTGCAAAGAAGACTATTATTTTTCTTAAAACCCATAGATGAGTGAGGCTATTCTGCGCCTCTCTCTCTCTCTGTCCCTCTGACTAATTTCACTCAGCATGATGAACTCCATGTACATCCATGTATAGGAAAATTTCATGACTTCATCTCTCCTGCTGGTTGCATAATATTCCATTGTGTATATGTACCACAGTTTCTTAAGCCATTCATCTGTTGAAGGGCATCTCTGTTATTTCCAGAGTCTTGCTATTGTGAATAGTGCTGCAATAAATTTAGGTGTGAGAAAGGGATTTTTTTTTTACTGTATTCTTGTGTTCCTAGGGTATATCCCGAGGAGTGGAATAGCTGGGTCGAATGGGAGCTCAATTTCCAGTTTTTGGAGGAATCTCCATATCGCTTTCCATAGGGGTTGGACTAGATGGCATTCCCACCAGCAGTGGATAAGAGTTCCTTTCTCTCCACATCCCCGCCAGCACTGATTGTTCTCATTCTTTGTGATGTGTGTCAATCTCTGTGGTGTGAGGTGGTATCTCATCATTGTTTTGATTTGCATCTCCCTGATAATCAGTGATGAGGAGCAGTTTTTCATGTGCCTTTTGTCCATTTGTATTTCTTTTTTATCAAATTGTCTGTTCATTTCTTCTCCCCATTTTTTGATGGAATTAGACGTTTTTTTCTTGTAAAGTTCTTTCAGTACTCTGTATATTTTGGATATTAGCCCCTTATCTGATGAGTGTTGGGTGAATAGTTTTTCCCACTCGGTGGGTGACCATTGTATCCTGGGCACTATTTCTTTTGAGGTGCAGAAGCTTCTCAGTTTAATGTATTCCCATCTGTTGATCTCTGCTTCCACTTGTTTGGAAAGAGCAGTTTCCTCCTTGAAGATGCCTTTAGTCTCAATGTCATGGAGTGTTTTACCAACGTGTTGTTCTATGTACCTTATGGTATCAGATCTGATATCAAGGTCTTTAATACATCTGGATTTTACCTTCATACATGATGTTAACTGGAGGTCTATGTTCGCTTTTTTGCAAGTGCTAACCAGTTCTGCCAGAACCACTTGTTGAAGAGGTTTTCCTTGCTCCACTTAGGATTTCTTGCTTCTTTGTCAAATATTAGGTGATTGCATGTCTGGGGAGCATTGTTGAGAACTCAAGCCTATTCCACTGATCTGAGGGTCTGTCTTTGTTCCAATACCATGCTGCTTTGATAACTATTGCTTTGTAGTACAGTTTAAAGTTGGGGAGAGTAATGCCTCCCATACTCCTTTTCCCTAGAAATGATTTAGCTATTCGAGGGTGTTTATTGTTCCAGATGAACTTCATAAGTGTATGATCCCTTCTTTAAAGAATGTCATGGGTATCTTTAGAGGGATCGCATTAAATCTGTACAATGCTTTGGGGAGTATCGCCATTTTAATGATGTTAATCTTGCCAATCCATGAGCACGGTATGTGTTTCCATTTCCTTGTGTCCTCTCTTATTTCTTGCAGCAGGACTTTATAATTTTCTTTGTATAGGTCCTTCACATCTTTGGTCAAGTTGACTCCAAGATATTTGAGTTTGTGTGGCACTAATGTGAATGGACTTGCCTTCTTGACTTCCTTCTCTTCACCATCATTATTGGTGTATAAAAAGGCCACTGATTTCTTTGTGTTAATTTTGTAGCCTGCCACCTTGCTATAGGAGTCTATTGTTTCTAGAAGCTTTTTGGTAGAGTCTTTAGGGTTTTCTAGGTAGAGTATCATGTCATCTGAAAACAATGAGAGCTTGACTTCTTCCTTTCCTATCTGGATTCCCTTGATATCTTTTTCTTGCCTGATCGCTATAGCAAGCACTTCCATTACTATGTTGAAGAGGAGTGTTGAGAGCGGACAGCGTTGTCTTGTACCAGAATTTAGAGGAAAGACCTTTAGTTTTTCTCCATTGAGAATAATATTTGCCATTGGCTTGTGGTAGATGGCTTTAACTAGATTGAGAAAGGTTCCTTCCATTCCCATCTTGCTGAGATTTTTGATCAAGAATAGGTGTTGGGGGGCCCGCGAGATAGCATGGAGGTAAGGCATTTGCCTTTCATGCAAAAAGGTCATTGATTCGAAACCAGGTGCCCCATATGGTCCCCCATGCCTGCCATGAGCAATTTCTGAGCATGGAGCCAGGAGTAACCCCTGAGCACTGCTGGGTGTGATCCAAAAACAACAACAACAAAAAATGGGTGTTGGACTTTATCAAATGCTTTCTCTGCTTCTATTGATATCCGAGATGAAATCAAAAAGGAAATCAAAACTTTCCTGGAAACAAATGATAATGAAGACACAAACTGCCAGAATCTATGGGACACAGCAAAAGCAGTCCTGAGAGGAAAATTTATAGCTCTACAAGCATACATCAGGAAGGAAGAAGGGGCATACCTGAATAACTTAATGACGTAGCTCAAAAAACTAGAAAATGACCAACAAAAGGAACCAAAAATTGGGAGACAGAAGGAAATAACAAAGCTGAAAGCAGAACTCAACGAAGTGGAAAACCAAAAAACAATTAGAAAGATCAATGAAAGCAGAAGTTGATTCTTTGAAAAAATAAACAAGATTGATAGACCATTGGCAAAACTCAAAGAGAAAGTGAGAGAGAGAAACCTGATAACCCGTATTAGAAATGAAAAGAGAGAGATCACGACAGATATCGCAGAGATCCAAAGGATAATCAGAGACTATTTTGAGAAACTTTATTCTACTAAATATGAGAACCTAGAGGAAATGGAAAAATTCTTGGACACTTATAACCTTCCACATTTAAGTAAGGAGGATGTAGAATATCTAAACACCACAATCACCACTGAGGAGATTGAAACTGTAATTAAACATCTTCCCAAAAAGTAAAGCACAGGCCCAGATGGATTTCCTAATGAATTTTTTCAAATCTTTCAAGAGGAGCTACTACCAATCCTATCCAGGCTCTTCCATGAAATTGAAAAAACGGGAACTCTCCCAAAAAGCTTTTATGAAGCCAATATTACCTTGATACCAAAACCAGACAGAGATGCTGCCAAAAAAGAAAATTACAGACCAATATCCCTAATGAAGGTTGATGCAAAGATCTTCAACAAAATCCTAACAATTAGGATCCAATGCATCATCAAGAAGATCATACACTACGACCAAGTAGGTTTCATCCCAGGAATGCAAGGATGGTTTAACATCCGTAAATCTATCAATATCATACACAACATCAACAAGAAGAAAAATGAAAATCTATGAATTTTTTTAATCTTGGGGGTACATAACCAAAAGCAGAATTGTTGAAGTGTATGGAAGCTCATTTCTACATTTAATAGTGAATACAGTTTTCCATAGAGTTTGAAGAAAATTCCCACTATCAGTATATGAGAATTAATTTTTCACTGCATATCTGCCAACAGATAATTCCCAGTAATTTTGATGCCATTCTTACTGGTGTAGGGAGACTTTTTTAATGTAACATCATGAAATACCTCTCTGAAAATTAAAATAATTAGATATGTTAAATAATATTACCTAATGAATAAGATGCTAAGTCCAAGTTCTTCAGTTTTATTATCTATGGAGCTTTAAATATAAAAGCTACTATATGTAAATGTAAAAGTTGATTATATGTAAATGTAAAAGGAAGTTGCATTGATTATTTTCACTTACTTGGATTTAGAATTTACTGAATATGGAAAGAATATTCTATATTGAAATTTACTGCGTAAAGAGTTTTGAAAATATCTTTATTATATTTAGCTCATATATATGTATATGTATTTATTAGCATAAACATATTTTGTTTATCATCAATGATGATCCTACTATGCTAGCAATTCTTCTCCTATACAGCTAGTTTAGAAAATAATCTGGAGCCAGACTGTATTGATCTGATGTTTTATAAACCATCTGGAAAATTCAGCTGGTATAGAATCTTAACATTTTCTGGTTAGGAATAGTTACTCTTGTTCTACAGAGATAGCACTGCACATAGGGCTTTTGAATTGCACAAGGATGACCTATGTTTCAAATGTGGCATCCCATATGGTGCTGTAAATACCACTAGTAGTGTTTCCTGAGTTAGTCAGTATTCATCATTTAGTATAGTCATATATGACTTCAAATAAAACAAACAACATGATCACAGTTGCAAACAATATGCATCTGCTATCAATATCAATAAAATATTCTTGAACCAGAGAGATAGCATAGCAGTAGAGTGTTTGCCTCGCACAGGGGTGCCCTGAGTGCCACCCAGTGTAACCCGAAGACAAAAAAAAATGAAAAAGAAAATATGCTTATTATACATTCTTCAAAAAGAAGAAAAATCAAGTGGGTACTTTAAAACTGCCTAATAAATCTTCCCAAACATTCTTATACATTTATGACAATAATTAGTTTGCAAATGATTCTTATAATACTATAACTAAAATTTTTATTTTAATATGAAATTGAACCATCAACAATAATCAAAATCACAATTTTGGAAAGTTAGTTAGAGTATATAAAAATAAATATTTAATACATAAGCCTCATTGTTAACAATATAAAAACATTATATTTGGTGCAAAGCAATTTATGGTTTTGAGCTGTCAGTATTACTTTTACAAGGCAATGATTCTTATTCTAAAAATGGTAAAATTAATTTTTTTTTTGGTTTTTGGGTCACACCCGGCTGTGCTCAGGGGTTACTCCTGGCTCCATGCTCAGAAGTTGCTCCTGGCAGGCACGGGGGACCATATGGGGTACCGGGATTCGAACCGATGACTTTTTGCATGAAAGGCAAATGCCTTACCTCCATGCTATCTCCTGGGCCTCTAAAATTAATTTTTAAAGTGAGTTTGTGGGAAATCAGTAGGCACTTTGACTTTAAATTTTTAGCTCTTGTGAATAAAGCATAAATTATTATTGCAATTCAGAACTTATGATAGTCAAACAAAGCTGCTATCAAATCATTTATTAATATTTCTTTGATAAAACTATTATAGAGTTTTTGGAGATGTGTTATCTTGTCACTCTACTCTGATCACCATAAAAATTATGTTCTGATCACCATAAAAATTTACTTGTTAAAAGAAATGTACTGAACTACTTCCAATTATTTCTCTTAGAATTACCAATGTATTAATGTAAATACTCTCTTTGAGTGTTTGTGGTGCAACAAGAAAATAATACTAACTTAGAACTGTGATATTTTTTGTCCTCAAAGAATACATTTGAAATGCCCCAAATCTAATAATTAATATTACAGCTTGTTTCTTAGAGCTAAAAACAGAGTAAAAGAAAACTAATCTTTATTTATATATTTCTCAGGGAACTTGGTACTAAAATTTTAGCTCAGGACAGCGTTTGAATGACATATTTCATGGTTATAAGCCATATGACCTCTATGCCAGAGGAGCAACTTTTAAATAGACACAGAATTGTTTCATTGATCTATGGGTTTTAAGAAAAATAAAGGACATTTTTGCAATAATTCTCAGAAACAAAAGAGAGGAGGGCTGGAAGGTCCAGCTCACAACATGAAACTCACCACAATGTGATGAGTGCAGAGAAATATCTACATTAATAAATATCATAACAGGGCCCAGAGAGATAGCAGAGGCGTTTGCCTTGTAAGCAGCCGATCCAGGACCAAAGGTGGTTGGTTCAAATTCTGGTGTCCCATATGGTCCCCCGTGCCTGCCAGGAGCTATTTCTGAGCAGACATCCAGGAGTAACCCCTGAGCACTGCCGGGTGGCCCAAAAACCAAAAAAAGAAAAAAAAAGAAAAAGAAATATAACAAAGTGAATGAATGAGGAAAATAGAAAGCCTATTTAGAGTACAGGCGGGGGTTGGGTGGGAGGAGAGAGATTCAGGACATTGGTGATGGAAATGTTACACTGGTGAAGGGGTTGTTCTTTACATGACTAAACCCATGTACAATCATATTTGTAAACAAGGTGTTTAAAGATATTAATACAAAAATAAAATGCAGACTTGGATTATGCATCATTCTTCCTTTGATTTTATATTGAAAATAATAAAACTGCTTTTGATTTTGAAATTTGTTTCCATAAACATTTTGTTTGTTTGTTTTTTGTTTTGGGGCTACACCCGGCAGCTCTCAGCGGTTACTCTTGGCTCTGTGCTCAAAAATTGCTCCTAGCTCAGAGGACTTGGGAATTGAACCTGTGTTTGTCCTGGGTCAGCTGCGTACAAGACAAAAGTCCTACCTCTGTGCTGCCACTCCGGTCCCATACGTTTTTTGTTTGTGATTTTTAAAACTCATCGCTCAGTGTAGAAACTCAGAGATAAATCTTGAGTATTTAAAAAGCTTGTTTAAACTTTACTTGTTTGATGAGACTTCTAGCTGACTGCTAAATGGCTCTATGTTTGCTTTCTGCTATTCCAAAGGATTCTATAACAAACCAATCAATGAAATGCTCTGAAAATGTGTATAGTATTCAATTGTCTTATTTTATTTTGTTTACATTATCCACGTGCATTCAAATAGGTTATAGTGTGTCTATGAAATTTTTCTCTAGTTGATAAAAACCGAGATCAATATAACCTTCATGATATTTTTTGGAAGGAATTCATGAAAGATATTTGAAATTATAGTGCAACTTTTCTTATAACAACTTCACCCATAATTTCAAAATCTATTACCATTATTTTGAAGATCTCCAATATGACTGAGAATGAATAAAGACAGATAAAACAAAAACCAAGCCACAGGTTATTGCTTAATATGTGTGATAAAGGTGTATGAGACAAATATCTTATTAATTCATTTTATTTTTGTTTCTCTAGCTATGTTACTTCCTTAGTTCTTATTATGAATTAGCTCAAATTCAATTTATCCTTTAATGTTATTATGACCTTCAATTTTTTGATGATTTTTTTCTAACTCTAGAGACACATTCTCATCATAAAGCTTCAAGGAAAAAGCTAATATAAATCAGTTATTGGTTTTTCATTTTCTTTTATACATTTTTGTTCTGTTTTCTTATTTCTACTATTCTCTTATCCAGACCTCTGGAATTCACTAACATGGTTTCCATGGTTATTAGATTGTTTTCTGTTACATTTGTCTTAACATTTTACATATGAGGTAATAGAGTATTTGTATTATTCAACAAGATTTCTCTCTTATAATAATGCTCTAAAATTCCATTCATGTCATAAACATAATATTTTATTTTTATAAATAAATAATATTTTATAGTATACAAGATACTGTATTTACTTATAGATACCATCTTAATCACTTATTGTAATTTCTAATTCTGTGTTGTTAGAATAAAATTTAATTTATAAAATTAAATTACTAAAATAAAAATGGGGGAATAAAAATTAAATTACTAAAGTTATATGTTTCATAAAGGTGAAATATTTTTGTATTTTTGCTATTTTGGGGCCTCTTATGGCAGTGCTCAGTCTTATTTCTGCTCTGTATGCAAGGGTCAACCTGGTATTGTGTGGTAGTGTGTGTTTTTCTGTTTCTAAAACTGGTTTGGATACATATGAGATATACGTGTTACTTCCTATGCTAATTCTCCAGTATAAGTCAGGAATTTTTTTTTATTAATTCATGAAACTTTGTTACTTGCTTTAACCTAGGGTTGCCAACTGCTACTCTGAAATGAAGTTTTATGGCTTTCTAAATTCAATCATGGTGACATCTGTCTAGGTATATTATAGGCTCTCAAGAGGCAATATTTGGACACATATAACTAATTATTGATACCTTGCTAGAAGATTTCCATCAAGTTTATGTTTTGTAAATTCGTGATATTTCTAGACATATTCACAGATATAGGACTTGAATTTAAACAAAGACACTAAAAGTGTGAATTAGAACAATGAAAACCCTGTCATCAAATGGTAATGGGAAAACCAGTTAGTTAGGTGTAAAAAAAGTGAGCTCAGGGGCCAGAGAGATAGCATGGAGGTAAGGTGTTTGCCTTGCATGCAGAAGAATAGTGGTTCAATTCCAGCATCCCCTATGGTTCCCTGAGGCTGTCAGGAGCAAGTTCTGAGCGTAGAGCCAGGAGTAACCCCTGAGCACAGCCAGGTGTGACCCAAAAAACAAAACAAAAGAAAAAAAGTGAGCTCAGACTACTATCTTACACCCTGCAAAAAAGACAATATAAAATGGAATAAAGATCTTGATGTTAAACCTAAATTCACAAATTATATTGAGTAATACATAGGCAAAACTTTCTCTGATACTGAATATAGAGGCATCTTCAATGATTCATTTCATTGATAAAGCAATAAAAACAAACAAATCATAAATGGTATTAATTCAAATTAAGAAGTTTCTGCACAACAAAATAAATAATAAGCAGTATGAGAATACATACCACAGAATGGAGGAACGTATTTTCCATGAATTAACTGGAAATGGATTAATATACAAGAAACATAATAGTAATATATAACTCATTTAAAGTAACATGAAAAGAAGAATAAACTGCATTCAAATTTGAGAACAGATATACACGAATTTCCTCAAGAATACATAAGATGGTCAATTAGGTATTTGAGCAAATGCTATAAATCCTTGATCATGAGGAAAAATTAAAATAAAAACAAATAGTGAAATAATTAACACCTAAGAGACTGAAATGAGGTGATACTTCAGACAGCAAAAATAACAACTGTTGGCATGATTATGGGAAAACATTGTTTTGAGGAATGTTTTTTGAATCATTTAAAAAAAAAATAAAAAGCACTTTCAAAAAACTGAGAATTGGTAAAGAAAGAACAGGTAGAGAGTGATCTTACACATGTATGTGCATAAAGAAGTATAATAAAGGGGCAAAATATGGTCAAAGCAACTGAATCTATGATTTTGTTTACAGAACTGAACATACATTGATGACCAGACAGAATTGGTGGGTGCAAAGTTTTCAGGGACTGGGAGAACCTGAGATAATGGTGGAAAAAAAGAAATACTGCTGGAGGATTTTATATCGGAAAAAAGCTTTATGCGCATGAAATCCTTTCAATGACAGTATGATAAGCTACTATGACATAAATTATTTATAAAAATAAAACCAGTGTTTTGGTATCTTAGTGTAGTATTTTCTACATATAAAGTTATTATAAAGCTATTTAGGCAGAAAACATCTTTCCAATAATGCTATAAATTTTTATAAATGCTATTTTTGCTATGAATTCTTAACAATGCTATTTTTAATAATAAAAAATGTTTGAATTTATATACACAATTATATATATATGCTGGTATATTTTTTCTAATTAAGATTTCCAATGAACATAATGTAATCTATGAAGATATATAGTATGGGGTATATAAAGAATATTTAAAGATTTTCACACTACATATATACTGTATTTTTGAGAATTTTTACCATATACAAAATTATAATTTAATATGATGAATTATGTATTATAATTTATATATTAGCTATATAGAGTTGTCCTATTATATTTTATAAACTATTTTAAATTTCATAGTTTTATTCTATAGTCTATTTAAAATAAATATCTCCTCTACTCATAACATCTGATCCAGCTAATGTATGCTTTATTTGACTCAGAAAAGTTGCTGATCTTTATTATAATAACTCTTAATGTCTATTATTATTTCTTCACTGTTTTCTTAATTTTAGCTATGTATTGTGATTTGTCCTCAATATTAATACTGTCCACAATATTTTGAGTGCTGATTTTAAAAAAGTAAATTAATACCTTGTTAATTCTTGGTTAGTATCTTTCCAGTTAATTGCTTTCACAGTGAGAACTTAGCCTACACTCCCAGCAAGAATTGTTTGGGAGGATAAGCTCTGCTTTCTTGCAAATTCTTCTTTTCATATTAAAAATATTTCTGCAGATTAGAAAAATAAGGCTATTCATTTACAAAATTAATTTTGAAAATGAAGAGAATAACCATTAAAAACATTTATTTAGATATGTTAAAACAGTCATTATTATAATTGTCTTTCTATAATTTATTAATTGAATAGTTGTTTGTATTTAAAATGCTATAGTTACCAGGAAAATTAAATCAAATGCTTTATTTTCCTATAATATTCAGACTAATGATAAAATTAGTTATGCAACATTAACTGATCCTTCACTTTATTTCATTAACTCATTGAGTACTCATCTCTCATATTTCCCACCTGAGTTTTTGAGTAGCATAAACTTGTCTGATTTAATATTACCCATGTATGTATTTATGAGATAAAATTAAGCAAATTAATTTTTAAATAAGTGAGTTAACAAAATTTTTGTAAATGAGTATTTTTACAAATAAAATTCTAACACATAAAACATTTGAGTATGGTAGTTATGCTTGTTACTGTTGATTAATAATAGAGGAATCATAAAGTATGGTCTTAATAGTTTATTAAAGATAGTAACAAGAGTGGCAAGAGAAACAGGCAAGGCAAGATTAGATAAATGACACTTAATCACCTGCTAAATAACTTCACAAGAGAAATCTATGTGTTGGCTGACCCAGTTGGCCTAAGCCCGCCTCATGGGATGCCAAAAGCTAATCATCTCAACAACTTCTTGTTTTAATGTTCAGCATTCTTGGAACATAAATATTGTATGTTCACCCATCCTTGTTAAAATGGGAAGGATAAGCTTTTTAAAAATCCTTCTTTAGGAAATCCTTTTCATATTCTTAGAGTTTCTCTGCATTCCCTTTATTCACTTACTCTAAAATTACAGCCGTTTTTTATTTAACCATTTGCTCTTCTGTTCCCTGATTTAACTTTTGACTACAGACAAGAAACCAAACATCAGCAACTTCCAAAAATGAATGAGTATTAGGGTTCCTTGGATGGTTAAAGTGAAGCAGGAAGAGAGAGGCAACAGTCTTGTGACAGAAAACTACCACATTTCTCTTTACCTTTTGTCACCAGGATAAGCGCCTGGGAAATTTAGAATTAATGAAATTCTGTATTGCATAATGTTAACATTCCAACCACCCCATAAAGAGTTGAATATGAGGCAACCTTCAATATATATAAAAAGTTCACTATGTTTTATGCACTGCATGGGAATTCATTCCTGCCACAACTTCTTGAATAGGGTGGACTCAGATTTGAACAAGAAAGTGGTATTTACATAAAATAAAAGTTAACATGATCTAGACAAAGATTCTTTTTTGTGTTCATTGTTTTTTTTTTCATAGAAAAGGACTTCAGAAGAAGAGAAATAGTGAAGCAAAACAAGTTTAGTGGGGAAATAAAGGTAAGGTGGTAAATAAATAGATGCAAATATGTGTCTGAGAGAACACAATCTTCTCCAGGATAGAAAAAAGCTAATTACACATTACAAACATGGACTGCAAACCATATAATTCCCTAAGAAATTCACCTAATCTATAAAATCATCCAGAACCAACCCCCTATTTGCTTACTCCTTCCCCAGGTTTTAGTGTTTGCCAAGTGTAGGAGCTTATGTTAGAGTCCATAGTCAAAGGATGAGACTAAACTATTGAAATAAATCAAGCAAATCTTTATATCATATACCAACAAGCTACAGATTGAATGATCAGGGTCACCTCCCAAAGGAAGTGATCCTCTCAGGGGTCACAAAGCAGGTTATATAGGACTAGAAACAGAAAATTTTGATCATCTAAGTTGACTGACTATTGTCTAGGGTGTTTCTGATTTTTTAAATAATTTTCTTTTATGACTAGATGTCTAGGGCTGTATATTGTGATATATTTATAGGATCTTTGGGTTTGCATCATAAAAACTTAGCTCTTAAATGGAAACCTAACATTGGGTCGACAAAATGGAGTCTCTTCTGCTCTAGGCCTTACATTCCCTCCTCTGACCTTTAACCCAAGTTAAATGCTTGACTCTCCTGGAGGTACCTTGTCTTAATCATTACCTATTAACACATACTGGTTTCTTAGTACAAGCACCTTAACTGCATGGTATACCTGAATAAAATTAGTGAGGAGATCTTGTGAAGCATAATTAGAACCCCCAAACAAATCACATAAGTCAAAGTTTAGGAGAGGGATCCCAGAAGTGACAGCTGACTTACAAACCTTCTTCCACTTTTTAGGTATTAGTCCAAATATAGAAAACACGTAAGTGAGGCATTCATTCCAGCCAGTTGTCCTGTGGTCGCCACCATCAGCAAGAGTATCAGGATGATCTGCATGCTGTCCTGGTTCTGGGAGTCAGTTGAATATGCAGGAGTCCTTGTCTGGACAGGTAACTCCCCAACAGTTATTGGAATGAAGAGGACAACATAGAGTCCTAGACTACAGTTGCCTGAAGAGGCTGTGAGTATTGTTTCCATCCCTGCACTGGGTCCAACAGTAATGCCTCCCACACCAGGTGCAGCCTATTTCATATTAGACTGTAATTCCTATAATTATTTATTAGCTCCTGTGGATCCTCTTGTTTCTACTCCCCTGGCAACTTTCCTGCTTACCTTCACATTTTCCCAAAAGATTTCATCACCTGAGAAGTCATTAAGCAGAATGTAGGTGAAGGTGCATCTTCTGTAATTTTTTCAAACTAAAAAAGGACTGTAGAATATACTAATGAGAATCTCATGCTATTTTAACAGTTTAGTTTGTTTTGTTTTGGGGTCATACTTGGCAGTGCTCAGAGGTTACTCTCAGCTCTGCGCTCAGAAATTATTCCTGGCAGGCTCTGGGGAACATATGGGATGCCAAGATTGGAACCATCTGTCCTGGGTCAGCTCCATGCAAGGCAAACACCCTACCGATGTGCTATCTCTCTGGCCACAGTACCTTAGCTTTTAATGAGGTGTAGGAAATTGACTGGTTTGGCTTTACAGTTATTAACATCTGAAAAAAGATCAGATTAATTAGAGGAATCAGATCCTGGAGCACTAAATGGTCCTCTCTATACTTTGGAGGACAGAGCAGTAGGGGATGTTTTCTCTGGGATTATGACAAAGAAAATAAACAATAGAAACTAAAACATCATAGCACTATACCTAATCCCTGAGAATTTGGTGCCAGTTTTTCTCTGGAAAGCTTTCTAATGCTAGACAGGTGTTATAGGGAGAGGAGGCCCAGGAATTCAATTGAATTCAGAAACAACTCAAAACAGCAGGGCTTAGTTACTTCTATTGTCTTGTTCAGCCTAAGTTCTCCCTGGTAAAGTTCTGGCTCTCACTATCCTAGTCATATATGAATTATATTCCTTCATGACCTATTGATTACAACAAACAAGTACACATTCTTATGAGTTATACAAGAAGAGTTGGCTTTGATGTAAGCAGACAGAGTGCATTTAATTCACTCAGCTACAGAAAAATAGTTTTTCTAACTACGTTCATCTTGAACATTGACAAACGACTGAATAAACTTGGCTTTTTCCTTTGCACAAACCCAACAAGACAGGAGAAATCTCCACTTGGAGTACCCCATTATTTACATATAATTTTTGTGGATTGGTCAAGTAAGAGCAGGTGGTTTTTAAATAAAAGTATTAATACTTTATTTTCATGTCAGTTAACCAGGCTTGGAAGAGGTACAGATATGATCGTATCAGCAAAATGAATAGAAGTTTGCCCTGGGCCTCTCATTCTCAGTAGGAGTGTTCTTGTGGAGGGAGTAAGTACTATTGTTTTTCATTGTTGGGAGAGATTCTACTCTTGGGAACTTTTCTTGATGCTGAGAGCAGGCTGTGGCTAGTCAGTGCAGATTTAAATATTCATAGACGATGTCTAATTTTCACAGGCCAATCTGCTTCTATGGTCTTGCAGAGGTTAACAGAGAACTTGTAACAGTCCCAAATATTACTGGAACTGCTCCTGTCATTGAATCTAAATTCCTTTTAACTCTGTTTCCTGGAAGGGGACTCTTAGACCCCCTATCAATGGTCGGCAACCTTTTTTTTCAACTGAGTCGAATCTCGTCAAAACCACCATTTAAATTTATTTTGAGAGCCACACAGGGCACACACTGACAGAGGCTAGGAGCAGAGTCCTGACTCCTGGAGCAGCCGCCCTGCATACAGAAGAGCCCAATTAAAAGTATAAAGAGCCACATGTGACTCACGAGCTGTGGTTGCCTACCACTGGTAGATGAATTTTAAGATTTTCTTTCTGCATGAAGAATAATCCCCTATATAGGGAGAAAAACTTTCTGTTTGTATTTATACAAACCAATATAGTGCTATGAAACATAAAAAATTACTGAAGTTGCCAAAAAAA
>PVKC010027166.1:0-15856 GCA_004027635.1 Crocidura indochinensis | reverse complement strand
AAAAAAAAAAAAAAAAAAAAAAAAAAAAGAAAAGAAAAGAAAAGAAAAGAAAAGAAAAGAAAAGAAAGGAAAAGAAAAGAAAAGAAAAGAAGACAGCAGGCCTGAGAGGTAGCACAGCTGTGGGGTTTTTGCTTTCCATGTAGTCTACCCTGGAGGAACACAGTTCGAATCCCAAAATTCAATATGGTCCCCTAACCAGCCAGCCAAGGGCGATTTCTGAGTGCAGAGCCAGGATTAACCCCTGAGTACTGCCTCGTGTGAACCAAAAACCAATCAATCAATCAATCAATCAATTAATAAAGTTAAAAAGAAAAGACAATTATGAGAAAGAAATGCATAGTCAGGGGACCAAGCAGCCTTATGAAATGAGAATTCTGACTGTCCTCCAAATACAGTATTTATTGTGTAAAGAAAGTACACACAGGAAGATAAAAGGCAAACATTAACAGATATTTGCTTATCTGTTCTAATATAACCTGGCTGGACTTTTACATATCAAAGGAGTTTGATATGTAATTTCTATAAATGTGAAAGTATCTAGAATGGCTTCTTCTAGGGAAGGGAGTAGATACAAGAGTGAATACAGAACCTTCATCAATAGTTCTTTTATCCATGCTATTGGTAATTAAGGGCCCTTAACTCACCTTGTCTGCCCCTCTCCTAAACTATCATCTTTTTAGTATTTCCTAGATGTCTGCATATTGTCACATTTGTTAATTTTGAGTCAAACTCAGCATGTTCAAGGCTTACTACCCATTCTATAGAGAGATTCAGTGCTGATGTATTGCTACTGCTATTGCACAGAGTTGCAACACGTGTTGCCAGAATTCAAATAGGATCAATGTGTGCAAGGGAATAATCTTACTCTACAGTATGTATCTGGCTCCATAAAATCCAAAGTTACTAAAATTTTCTTCTGTTACTTATGGCAGCTTTAAAGTTCTCAGCTTTATGTTTAATCTGATATATTAATTTTGTTTATGACTAAATTTTGGCATAAAAAACTTAATTTCAGTTTTTATTTGTATACATCTGCAAAATTCCCACTGAGAATATAGTTGTTTAACTCAATTCTCTAAATGTATAGATATGCTTTATATTCATAGAGCAGAAAGCAATTTTTTCTTACAATTGACCTACCAAAAAGCCAAAGTATCTTCATAGTTATATTATATGTAAAATAAGGTTCACAGCAATCTAGCATTGTCATGTATTTTTATTTATTTTTTAATATTTTTATTCAATCACCTTGATAATAAACATGATTGTAATTGGGTTTCAGTCATAAAAACACACCTCTTTACCAGTGCAACATTCCCATCACCAATGTCCCTAATCTCTCTCCCCCCAACCTGTATATGATATAGGCATTCTACTTCTCTCACTCATTAACATTGTCACTGTAGCTGTCAGCGTAGTTATTTCTCTAACTGCATTCACCACTCTTTGTAATGAGCTTCATATGTTGAGCCAGTCTTTCCAGCACTCATCTCTATTGTCTCTGGTCATTATTACAATAAAGTTCTTTTATTTAATACCCATAGATTAGTGAGACTATTCTGTGTCTATTTCTCTCCCTCTGAGTTATTTCACTCAACATAATAGATTCCATGTACATTCCTGTTTAGGAAAATTTTATGACTTCATCTCTCCTGAAGACTGCATAATATTTCATTGTGTATATGTACTATGGTTTATTTGGTCATTCATCAATTGAAGGTCTCTGGCATTCATCCCTTGAGGGCTTGTTTCAGCTGAGGTGAGTCTTCCCGGACCAAGACTGTGGGTAAAGCTGACTATGCTGGGACCCTTAAGCACAGCAGATATTTTGAGGCTTCCTCCCGCTTGCTCCAGCATGGGAACTTAGAATATCTCTGGCATTCATCCCCTGAGGGCTTGCTTCAGCTGAGGCGAGTCTTCCCAGGCCAAGACTGTGGATAAAGCTGTCTCTGCTGGGCCCGTTAAGCATGACAGATATTTTGAGGCTTCCTTTGGCTTGCCTCAGCCTGGGAACTTTGATCGTCTCTGGCATTTATCCCCTGAAGGCTTTCTTCAGTTGAGCTGAGTCTTTCCGGGCCGGAGACTGTGGATAGAGCTGACTCTGCTGGGCCACTTAAACCAATGAATACCACCACAACATGTAGGAAAACCCACAATACAAGTGTGACAATGGGGAAACTATGCAGACCAACATCAGGCATAGAGAATGAAGATGGCAATTCTGATGACCCAACAACGATGAACCACCTATTTAGTCTTTCAGATATGGAGTTTAGAGAAGAAATATGGAGGATGTTTATAGAACTCAAAAGAAGTATAGAACAGGGTCTGGCGAGGTGGCACTAGAGATAAGGTGTCTGCCTTGTAAGTGCTAACCAAGGAAGGATTGCAGTTTGATCCCCCGGCATCTGAGCACTTAGCCAGGAGTAACCCCTGAGCATCAAATGTGTGTGGCTCGAAAAACCAAAAGAAAAATAAAGAAAGTATAGAACAGAACACTAATAATAATTAATAGAATATGAAGATAGAAATCAGAAAACTCCAAACTGAAATATCAGGTCAAATAACAGGTCTGAAAAACTCAGTAGATGAATTGAAGGACTCAATGAATAAGCTCTCCCACAGGGTAACAGCAGCTGAGTATTTAATTAGCGTACTGGAGGATGAGATGCATAAGAACTCTATACAGCAAAAGAGACTGGCCTTAAAGCAAATGATCAGACAATGGAAAAATTACTCAAATAATATGAACAGATGAAAATAGAAGTATTTAATAAGCTTAACAGAAACCACTTAAGAATCATTGGAGTCCCAGAGACCCAAGAAAGAAATCTCCAAGAAGAATTAACAGTCAAGAACATCATCACAGAGAAACTACCAGAGCTAAAGAATACATATGAACAAATCCTGCATGCCCAAAGAGTACCAGCTAAAAGAGACCCCAGGAAAAACACTCCTAGACACATCCTAGTCACAATGATGAAATCCACAGATAGAGACAGAATACTGAAAGCAGCAAGATCAAAAAGGGAAATTACATTTAAGGGAACATCCTTAAAATTTACAGGAGACCTGTTACCAGAAACACTCAAGGTCAGAAGGTAGTGATGGGATATAGTGACAAAACTCAATGAAATAAATGTTTTGCTTAAAATATTGCACCCAGAAAAACTCACTTTCAGGTTTGAAGGAAGTATACATAGCTTCACAGATAAACAATAGCTAAGAAACTTTACAGACTCAAAACCAGCCTTAAAAGAAACACTGAAAGGTCTACTTTAAGATGAGACAGACTAACAAACACACCAAACTTCTACACAAAAATGGCAATAAAAACCATGACAATTATCTCTCTCAATGTCAATGGACTAAATGTACCCATTGAGAGATACAGAGTGGCGACATGGATCAAAAAACTGAAAAACTGAACCCAATCTTCTGCTGCCTACAAGAAACACACCTGAATAATCAGAACAAATATAGACTCAAAATCCAAGGCTGGAGGAAAATCATCCAAGCAAACAGCACCCTTAAAAAAGCTGGAGTGGTCATACTAATATCAGATGACACAAACTTTATACTCAGAAAATTTGTAAGGGACAAAAACGGACCTTTTGTACTAATCAAGGGATATATACAGCAGGAAGAAATCACTCTGCTAAACAAATATGCACCCAATGAGGGACCAGCAAAGTATCTGATATAATTGTTGACAGACCTGAAAAAGGATATCCGTAATAACACAGTAATTGTTGGAGACCTCAACATGGGCCTGTCAACACTTGATAGATCAACGAGATTGAATCCCAACAAAAATATACTAGACCTAAAAAGAGAAATGGAAGAAAGAGACCTAGTATATACATACACACACATGCACACACACACACACACACACACACACACACACACAAGTGGTCTATCTTGGAGAATGACCCAAGAAAGCAGGATGGAGTGTCATATACATATATATGTATATATGTCGATGTATATACATATATAGACCACATGCTGGCACATAAAAAATACCTCCATAAAATCAAAAGGATAGAAATTTTGATGACCACAGGCTCTGAAGTTAGATGTGAACTACAAAGGGACACACAAGAAAAACTTTAACAACTGGAAATTAAACAGTCAACTACTGAAGAACCAGTGGATGAAATCAAAGAGGAAATCAAAACATTTGGTGTTTTCTTTTTTTTTGTTTTTTTTTGTTTTTTTTTGGGGGGGGGCACACCTGGCGGTGCTCAGGGGTTACTCCTGGCTATCTGCTCACAAATAGCTCCTGGCAGGCACAGGGGACCATATGGACATTGGGATTCAAACCAACTACCTTTGGTCCTGGATCGGCTGCTTGCAAGGCAAACGCTGCTGTGCTATCTCTCCAGGCCCCACGTTTGATGTTTTCTAAGTGTTGTGTTCATTGACTAGATATGTGTGCAGCCACTAAGTAGAGAGCGGCAATGCTCCTCTGGTTCCATCCTTCATGGGCAGGTCAGATTACTTCTGTTGACATACCTTTAGCAGACTCTTCTGGGTAGGGTGGTTTCTGGCAGCAGTAGTGGAGGGTCAAATAGGTACTCATGTCAAAATGTACATGAAGGGGTTCAGGTTCTGCCCTTTCTGAGAGAGGTCTGCTGTAGGTGTGTTGCCAATGAGCTCTTCTAGCGGGGTGGTTCCAGGTAACAACAGGAGCGAGTCAAGCCACTTAATTGGTTGGGACTTTAGCAGGCCTGTGTTATACCTGCTTTTGTGAGTGAGTGAGTGAGTGAGTGAGTGAGTGAGTGAGTGGAGATGTAGACTATGGACTTTTATCTTTCACTGTCTGTGATAGCATTAGTGGTCTTAAGCTTTCTCTTGGCCATGTAGGAATATGTAGTATTCACATAGATCCAGTATGAGTATGTGGAAGTGCAAGAGATTTTCTGAACTGTTAGCTGTATTCATGCTTGTAAAAAACTATAGCCCCCCCCAAATCACCACCAACCTCTTTCATGTTTACAACTTGCATAAACTGTAACCAAGTTTCACTGTTCTGATGTACCATTACCCAGGAAAGATTTTGATAGAGGAGAAAATAACATGATGTCTTTCAACTACTTTCCAACATTTTAACTAGTGCCCTAATAAGCCCTGAAAATAAAACGTGCTATTTGCACGATTATCAGTTTATAGAATCAATCAGTGTGCTGTTTAATAGTAAGAAAAAGTAAGAAGAAATATGAGCCCTCTGTCTATATTTCTTTTTTTTTAGTTTCCCCTTTATTTCTGAAAACTGTATTCACCTCTTTTATTTGTAAATTTTTATTTGATAAATTTGTTTAAGTTCATTTTGAAGAACAATTTAAGTTAGTTATTTTTTGTAATACAATTTCATTAATTTTTGCAATTATCTTTTAAAGTCTACTTTTATAACAAATTTGAATCTACTTTTTGTAATAAATTTGAAAGATTTTTGTAGTTCCATACCTTAGAGTTTGCTTTTTTTTTATGTAGGTGTTTTTCATCAAGAACTACTTAGAATTGATTTGCTGCTTTACATAAATTTTTCCATGTCATCTTATATATTAACTTGAAAATATTTTAAAATCTTCTCTTTGCCTCATTTGTTTCTCAATGGAGCTATTAATTTCACACATTTTGAATGTTATAGTTTTCTTTCTGTTCTTGAATTTATGTTCCATATCATTATTGTCCAAAAAGAAACTTGGTGTGATAATGTAAATCTTAAGGTGTTTTTAATTAAATATAATTAATTCACTGTTCTCAGAAATGGTTCGTGTACTATTGCGAAAATGTATTCTGCTACTGTTAGGTGGAAATCAGGGCTGTGGAGTCAGAGCTGGAATCGAGGAGTTGGAGTCGGAGGAAATTTTGGGTATCTGGAGTCAGAATCAGAGTCAGAATTTTATAAATATCCACCAGGTTCCTTAGTTGTAAAATATTATTTAAATTTATGCTTTTCTTATGGATGTCATATGAATGACATATATTGTAAATGTTAGAAGTTCTTCATTGTGACTATATTATTGTGAATTTCTAAGTGTAGGTCTGTTAGTATTTGTTAAAATGTTTAAGTGCTGCAATGTTGGTTCATATATATTCTTGTCATGTTTTCTTTATGAATTAAGCTGGATATCTTGACTTTTTGTTAAATTTTGCAAATGTCTATTTTGTTTAAGTGTAGATATTGCTCTTATATTTTTCTCTTTAATTTTCCATATCTTCTACTCTTTTATTTAGACTGTATGTTCTAAAAGTTGAAGTAATTTTCTTATAGATAGCATTTAATTTGGCCTTATATATAATTACATTCAGTCATTCTATGCAGTTTAATTAGAGAATTTAATCAATTTATATTTAAAGTAATTGTTAGTGCCATAATGTGTTTCTTAGAAGTTCTTTTATTCCTATCTTCCAATATCATGTCTTCCTTTGTGAATTAAAGTTTTTTCACAGTGGCATTATTCCCTTATACTTATTTGATGAAAGTCTAGAGGTATTTATGTTTTTAATTTGAGACATACACCAATTTTATATTATTTCTTATAATGTTAATGTCATATTATATATACAAATATAAAATATGTATAAAGGTAACTAGTCACATACAAAATTCTACCATTTTACTTAATATTTTTGTTATAATTTATATTTCTTCATATCATAAATCTAATGAGAAATGATTATATCATTAAATCTTTTAATAAATTTTTGCCATTATCTGTTTGGGGATTATGCCTGACTAAGCTCATGACTTACTCCTGGTTCTACACTCAAGGATTACTCCTGTCTGACTTGGAGGCAATATGGGATTCCAGGTATCAAAACTTGGTCAGCCAAGAGCAAGGCAGATGTTTTACCAACTTCATTATCACTTCTTATTCTAATATTATTATCTAACTAAAGTTAAATAATTGTCATACAATCATATTGCAATGTTGGTATATATAGTCAATATCCAAACACACAAACATTGCAATATGATTATATTTATATAAATTGCATATATAAATATATATATCTTTCACTTTATTAACTCTATACTTTATGTCATTAGAAATAAGTAATGGGTAAATTCATAGGGTGTGTACTGAGCATCATTAATATTTAGTCTTATCTTGAATTAATGTAAGAACTCTTAGTAACGAATGATGATTATGGTACATAAATTACTCAGGTGACAAATTTTCCAAAATATTTTGAATAGATTTTTTATTCAGTATTGCTGATATAAATTCACTTTATCATTGAGAGTTATTGATGGTCATTATTACATAATATTGTAATGGATTGTAGACATTTATTATAATGTGCAGCATATTCATAACATAATATCATGTTTATTAACTAATTAAGACTTAGTTCTGAGAACCGGGAGGTGGCGCAGGAGGTAAGGTGCCTGCTGCCTTGCCTGCGGACCACGGTTCGATCCCCGGTTCCCATATGGTCCCCCGTGCCTGCCAGGAGCGACTTCTGAGCGCATAGCGAGGAGTAACTCCTGAGCGTCACTGGGTGTGGCCCCCCCCAAAAAAAAAGTTAAAAAAAAAAGACTTAGTTCTACCAATTCAGTGATAGGATATTATTTTCATAGTCATTTAAAGTAGCTGGCAAGTTTTGAAGACTATGGCTATATCATGTCCATATTTTTATAAGTGAAAATATTTTTAAAACCATGATTTCATTTTGTTCTACTTACATTTACACACTTTGTTCACCTGTGTTTGCACATTCTGACTGCCTGTTGTAATTCAGAGAAAAGAAGCAATATAGGGTAGAGGCTAATTAAAAAGTCAAAATTGGTGTTTTACTCTAATAGAATTTAAGCAAAGTCAAGATGGGCTTCTGGAGAAGAGCTGTTTTTTTTTTTTTTCTATAAAGGTCCTATGCATAAGCATGTTTTAATAAGATTCCCAGTTTGCATTATAAAAGGCTGGCAGACATTCCTTCATAAAGCTATTTACTGTGGCTGCCCTTTTGGTAACATTAATATGTGTTTGTATTGAAGTCTATTATTAAATGAATAAATAGCAAGAAAATGCAATATTAGATTAAAGAAATATTGGACTTTCAAATGGCAAACAAATGTGTTGAAAAGTCTTGTTATATAAATGTGAATCTATGGGTCTCTAAAAGACTACAAAAATGGCAGAAACAAACGTATGAAACAGAAAAAAAATGGTCATTATGCATCTTTGTGATATTTTCCAGCAGTAATCTGTGAAAATACACCACAAATTTTATTTTGCATAGAACTCTGCATTTTTTTGTATTCTATTTCTCAAATAAGGCAATGTTGGGATTCATCTTAACATTCAAAAGTGTCTAGCACATAACTCATAATGTCTGGATTGCCCTATGTTTCCCAATCAATACAAGATTTTCAATCACTTCACCCTTCTTAACGAACCATGACCCTTTGATAATTCATAATATCCACAAACTATAAATTTTTCTATCAAAATAATACTGGACTGCTGTTTAATAAATAAAAGAAGGAAGGATGCTAACAATTTCCTTCTTAACTATCATTCTGAGTGATGTCTGATATAAAATCAGGGTTCAATTTTATGCCAATTTTGTGCCCCATTTAGCAGTGCTAATTGGGGCACACAAATAAATTGCACTTTGCCCTGTGGAAATTTTCAGTTAGTCAACTCAATCAGAAAATCATTGAGAACACTAATCCATTGCTCAGTCACTACTTAATTAGGTGCAAAATCTATGGTCCCTCCAGGAAGGACAAAGTTCAGACATAGGATCACAAATGGTCTATTATTTGGAATTGTAAATCTTTAATCTTTTCTCATAATCTAAGTTGGGAATAAATGTATGTCTTTGAATAATGAAATATCTTTGGCAAATAACTGCATGTTTTCAAGTAATGAAATGCTTCTGATGTTACCATCTAAGGATTTTTAAAGTAGGCAGGAGGTCATTATTTTCCTAGCACTTAAAAAATATAAATTTTCTGGGGGCCAGGTGGTGGCGCTGGAGGTAAGATGCCTGCCTTGCCCTGTGCTAACCTAGGACGGACTGCGGTTCGATCCCCCGGTTCCCCATATGGTCCCCTGTGCCTGCCAGGAGAGACTTCTGAGCGAATAGCCAGGAGTAACCCCTGAGCGTCACCTGGTGTGGCCCAAAAACCAAAAAAAAAAAATATATATATATATATATATATTATATATATAAATTTTCTGAAGGAAAAGTACATAAATTATATTATAAATACATAAATTATACATAAATTATAATTCCACCAAAATTGAGTAATAAATGCTTTAGTTGGGTCTGGCTTCATTATTTGATATTGTAGATTATATTATAAATATGTACATGCATATATATCTATTATATGCATATTTTACATATATATGTATATTTTTACTTGTTCAGGAGGTCATACATGGTGGTACTTAGGGATTATTCCATCATCTTAACTCAGGGGTTACTCCTGGTGAGCCTCACTCAGAAAGTCAAATGGGATTCTGCTAATTAAATTCGGTTGAGCAAATCTATCCACTGTGTTTTCATTCTATGCCCTCATATTAAATGACAGTGCAAAAATTGTGACTGTTTTGATCACCGATGTATTCAAGTACTCAATATATCTTTTTAGGGTGAATGAATAGTTAAATTATACTAGACATTAGTCAAAAAGTATTATATTTACATTATACTTTAAGCTACAAAATATTTGTGATATGTCTAGTACAGCAATCATAGTACATAACGAATTATATCCCTACTGGTCAATATTTCAGTAATTCAGAGCTAATAGATCACGATATTCTTTTTAGATTAGATGAAGTTGACTTAAAAGCTTTGCTCCAGGTTTCCCAAAGGACTGAGGCATAGATAATATAAATTATAAGTTCAAAGCCAAGTATTTTTTGTTTGTTTTTTGTTTTGGGGTCACACCCGGTGATGCTCAGGGGTTACTCCTGGCTATGCGCTCAGAAGTTGCTCCTGGCTGGGGAGATCATGGGAAACCAGGGGATCGAACCGTGGTCCCTACAAGGCTAGCGCAGACAAGGCAGGCACCTTACCTCCAGCGCCACCACCTGGCCCCAAAGCCAAGTATTTTTAAACATATAATTATGTATTTTTAAAAACAATTTTCTCTCTTAACAAGTAGATTTTTAATTACTTTAACTCCAGTCTACCTAGCTAGTATCATAAGGAAACTGATTTTGACAAGAACTATTGCTTATAGAAAGCCACATATTTTTTTCAATTTTATGGGTTTTATTTTTATTAAAGTGGCCTATTTTTTCTGACAGAAACCCAACTACAAACATGTTCAGAATCATGGTGCTTAAATAAATATTTTAATTTAAAATGGCCTATTATAATTATTAAGAAAATGCAATTGACAGATTTAGAGAAAAATTTACATTTTCATCATAATGTAATTACAATATTGCCATAATGAATATTAATTTGTGCCTTTAGGAAAGGATCTTTTCTACTCATACTATTTGTCTCCTCTCTTGCCCAAAAACTTTAAAAATTTTTTCCACCCTTGTATCTTTTTTCTTTTGTTCTTTACCTAATTGTTTATTTGGTTATTGTGTTTATCTTGTTTTGCGGCCATACC
Organism: Crocidura indochinensis; assembly: GCA_004027635.1. NCBI lineage: Eukaryota > Metazoa > Chordata > Mammalia > Eulipotyphla > Soricidae > Crocidura > Crocidura indochinensis. Next base: position 5,253 of record PVKC010027166.1, on the reverse strand, counting down.
TAGCCATATTCAAGGTTTATTGCAATAAGGAAATATTAATGATGATGCTCAAAGTACCATGTAAGGTTCTGGGGGTGGAACCCAGTTGGATGCATATAAAGCATGCACACTACTTGCTACACACATGCTCCTGCCCCTCTTTACTGGATTAATCTGTTATTTATCCTTTTAGAAGTGAGATACTTCATCATGTTTTCAAAAGCAATATTAATATATAGAAACTCACCTAGAATATTGGTAGAGCTTCTTAATTTAAATTGGGCAATATAAGTTCTACAAAAATCTTTTTAAACATTTCTGTCATGTCCTCGTGTCATTTATATTGCATTGTCTTATTTTATAGATTTGTTTATATGAGCCTTTTCAAAACTATATTATATACTGGTCAACATATATTATTCCCCAAACTCTTAAAAATGTGGTTAAACACTGACTGAATATAATCAATGAATATTTTCTTAAAGGGTGAAAATATTACACTTAGATCTTAATCTATTCTAGTGTCCCTTTTTATCAGGTGGGTATCATTCAAACGACAACTTTATAACAGATAGCTGAACCCTAGAATTAAACTTACTAAATTTGTTGTTGATTTATATTTATGACTCTTTTCTACTTAAGACTAGACCCGACAGTGCTCAGGGGTTACTCCTGGATCTATGTTCAGAAATGGCTCCTGGCAGACTTGGGGGACCATATGGGATGTTGGGATTCAAACCACCATTCTTCTGCAAACAAGGCAAACGCCTTACCTCCATGCTATCTCTCTGCCCCAAGACTAGAAATTCTTTACATTTATATTTTATTATTTGCAAAATGAAGGTGGTCTTATCTCTTGCATATTTAATTGATGCCATTATGCTAAAAGGTGATGCTTTACTTCCATATCTTCTAAGCACTGTAAATTCAAGTTCTCTTATCTAAGGATCATTGATGATTTCATTATTACTAAAAACATGAACACAAGCATTGCAGGTGGTTATATCTTATTACTGGGTTGATATTTCTTCTCCATTTTCTCATGTTTTGCTGTGTCTCCGCTATTGGTTTCTATTAATTTCTATTTCAGTGAATTGGTTCCCATTTCTTGACTTGTAATATAACTTATAGGTGGTAGCTGTCAATACTGTCCCTCTGATTTCTATCACCAGCTCTTTTATGTACATTTAGAGGAAAACTTGTTCTATAGATATTAATTAGTTTATTATGTAATTTCTCTGGTTATTCAATTACTGCTAATATTTTCAAGAACTATAAAATTTGTACATTGAGATTTATATTATATTTAGAAGCATCTCATATTGATATTTTTCTTATAGTCAATATTGAATGAGCACAGTGGAATACTATATAGTTTGTCCATATCCATTAGCTTTCTAGTACAATGAATATACAATTAAGATTATTCAACATCATTTGTCTTTAAAGGTTTTTTTTTGGGGGGGGCACACCCAGTGACGCTCAGGGGTTACTCCTGGTTCAACACACAGAAATCACTCCTGGATTTGGGGACTGTTTGGGACACTGGGGATAGAACCAAGGTCCATCCTGGGTCAGCTATGTGCAAGCCAAATGCCCTACCACTGTGCTATTGCTCCTGCCCCGTCTTTAACAGTCTTCTTAAACTTTACTTTTGTCTCATTGATATTTCCATATAGCCCTCAGTGAGTAACATCTGATATTGGTGCACTTATCTGGAACCAATTTTAAATTTTGGGTTAATCTTCTATATTTTAATTGATAGAAAATAGTGTAACTGATATTATACTATATTGTACTAGTTGTGGTCCAAAGATGTAAAATATCCATGAAAGTATTAGAAATCACTGCTGGCTTGAGGGTCCATATGGGACCCCAGCAGATCGAACTACAGTCCTTCCTAGGCTAGCACCGGCAAGGCAGATGCCTTACTGTTCTGCACCACCGCTCCTGCCCAGCCTTATGCAATGATATATTTTAAGATTTTACTTATAGTTTTCTTTTAAGTATTAAATACTTATCCCTCAGAGTGGTTTGATGGATCATATGGAAGCTTAATTTTTAGTTTTTTTTTTTTAGGAATATCCATATTGTTTTCCCAAAAAGGCTGTACCAGTTGATATTCACACGAATATTGAATGAGAATCCCTTTCTCCCTGTATTATGATCAATGCTTGTTATTATTGTTATTTGTGATATGTACCAGTCTCAGTGGTGTGAGATGATATTTCATTGTTGTTTTGAATACATCTGTCTAATAATTAGTGATGTATAGCATTTTTTCATGTATCTTTTGGCCATAAGAACTTCATTTCAAGTTTCATGAATTTCCTTCATTTAAGGAAATGCCTATTAATTTCTTCTCCCTACTTTTGGGATGGGGTTAGATTTTATTTCTGGCTAAGTTCTACTATTTTCCTGTATATCTTAGATATTAATACCTTATCAATCGGATATTGGGCAAATAGTTTCTTCCATTCAGGGGGTAGTTTTAATATCCTAGTCACAATTTCCATTGAGGTGCAAAAGTTTCTTAGTTTAATATAGTCCTGTTTGTTTATCTTGGCTTTCATTTATTGACCAGTGGTATTTCTTAATGAAGAAACATTTAGTTTCAATGTCTGTGCATATTTTCTTCTATGTACCTTATGATTTTACTTCTGAAACTAAGGTCTTTAATCAATTTAATTGTTCATGATGTTAAAAAGGGGTCTTAGGTTGTTTTTTTTTACATAGTTGTTAATATATCAAAACCATTTGTTGAAGATACTTTCCTTACTTTATTTTGTATTTCTTGTACCTTTAGCAAAGATTATTTAATTGTATACCACAGAGTATACAGATAAATTATTTGATTTTATACCTCAGGTCTAGTGACTCTTGCAAAAATATTTACAGTAGCCAGAATCTAGAAACCACCCAATGCCCAAGAACAGATGAGTGGATAAGGTAACTTATACATCTACACAATGGAATAGTATTTAGTTAGGAAAAATTAAGTCATAAAATTTGCTTATATGCAGATAACTATGGAGAGTATTATGCTGAGTAAAATGAATCATAGGGAGAGGGATAGAATAAAATAATCTCACTCATTTGTTAGTTATAAGCAAAAATGTTTAGTATTTATGATATTCTGAGATAATAGAGATGAGGGCCAAGAGGATTAGTCTATGGCAGGAAGCTTGCCACAAATAATGAAGCAGTGTAGTTAGGGTGTAGTAGGGGCCACTATGAGAATGATAGGTGAAACTGGTTACTCACTACAAACACTGGGTATTGAAAGGAGATACATGGTACCCCTTAAGTAACACTAAAGCAAATTACAGTGCCTAAAATTTAAAAAAAAAGGACAGTAAGAAGCAAATGTCTACCCAGGGGCAGTATTGGGGATGGTGGGAGGAAAACTGGTCACATTGGTTGTGGGGTATGTACACTGTGAAAAGTGATGCATGAATAGAACTCAAAAATGGGTCAGAGAGACAGCACAGTGGTATGGCATTTGCCTTGTACATGGCCAACCCTGAAAAGACCCAGGTTCAATCCAAACACACTATAGAGTCCCCTGAGCCTGTCAGTAGTAACTCTTGCACAAAATTATGTCACTGGTATGTCTACCTTCCTCTACTAAGGTCCTCAGTCTTATGGTAATACAAGAAGTTGTTGTGCTCCATTTACTGTTTTTTCTTTATATAATGTATAGATATATTTTATAATGATATATAATGAATTCATTATTAATTAAGAAGCATTGTTCAGTTCATACATAATCACATACAGATAACCCAAGGACTTTTCTGACAAAGAAGATGAAAGAGTTCATTACATACTCATAGACAATGCCATCTAGTACACCATTTAACTGAGACATTTGAAAGTGAGCTTTGTCTTAGATATCAATTCCTTATCAGAAGGTTATTTGGTAAATAGTGTCTACTGTTCTGTGGATAGTCTTTGTATTCATATATAGGATAGTCTTTGTATCCTATTCATCATTTCCTTTGAAGTACAGAAGGTTTGAGGTGCAGAAGCTTCTCAGTTTAATGTAGTCCCTTTATTTTTATCTTTGCTTTCACTTTCCTTTTCATCTTTCTTGTCTTTCTTGAAGATGGCTTTAAAATTCAATGCCATAGTGTTATGTCTACATTTTATCATGTATCTGATGGTCTCGTGTCTGATATCAAGGTCTAATTAATTTTGATTATGTTTTATGCACAGTGATCTGAATTCACCTCTTTTGCATGTAACTGACCAGTTTTCTCAACAACACTTGTTGAGGTGGTCTTCTTTGCTCCATTTTGTATTTCTTGCTCCCTATGAAAGATTAATTGATCATATACCTTCGAGTCTGTCTAAGATTATTCCAGTCTGTTCCATTGATCTGAGGGTCTATCTTTATTACATTAACAGAGTGTTTTATTTACTACTGTTTTATAGTACAGTTTAAGCTTAAGAAAAGTGATACTTTAGCAAGAAAAATGACAGCCCTATCCAAATATGTGGAAAAAAATGAACAGATATTTTTACAAAAAGAAATATAGGGGCCAAAGAGATAGCATGGAAGTAGGGATGGAAGTAGGGTATTTGCCTTGCATGCAGAACAATGGTGGTTTAAATCCCAGCATCCCATATGGTCCTTGAGCCTGTGAGGAGTGATTTCTGAGTGTAGAGCCATGAGTAACCCCTAAGCACTGCTTGGTGTGATTAAAAAAAAAAAAACTAATAGCAGCAGCAGCAACAACAACAACAACAACAACAATAATAATAATAATAATAAATACATAAGGCAAAAAGATTCATGAAAATGTATCTCCACAACAATAATTATCTGGGAGATGCAAGCAACAGAACAATGAGGCATCATTTCACAGCATGAAAACACATCACAGAAAGCAAGAACAATACAAAAATACAATGCAAAAACCCCATCTGCACTTCTACACTGCAACACTATTTGCAGTAGTGAGAATCTAAAAACAACCAAAGTACCTGTGAACAGATGAGTGCTTAAAGAAACCGTGGCTATTTTTACATTTACACAATGGAATATGATTTAGCTTTAGGAAAAATAAATTTTTATTTATTTTTAATTTTAACATTTTATTTAAAAATAAAATTTTATTTTCTTCCTTCCTTCCCTCCTTCCCTCCTCCATTCCTTCTCTTTCCCTCCTCACTTCCTTCCCTCCTTCCCTTCCTCCTTCCCTCCTTCCTTCCCTCCTTCCCTTCCTCCTTCCCTCCTTCCTTCCCTCCTTCCTTCCTTCCTTCCTTCCTT